>JBCAUG010033499.1:0-10165 GCA_038406175.1 Haplosyllis leylae | reverse complement strand
TCCCAAATTGCTGAAAAGAAGTTGCCATCCGTGATCCTATAAGGTGGTTTAAGTGTAAACTTAAACCACCTAAAAACAGATATATCTGTTAATTCACTCTTAGTTAGCATATTACCCCATATTACTATACAGTAGCTTAGGTGACTGTAAAAATTGGCATAATATAGCTGTTTCTTGGTGTCTGTAGTTAGGTACTGTCTGTTGTCCCTTAACATGTGAATATTTCTTTTAAGCTTGTGGACTACATTCTGATAGTGGTTACTCCAATTTAATTTATCGTCTATATGCACTCCTAGAAATTTTGTGGAGTGTACTGTTCTCACAGTGTCATTCCCTATTTTTATTTCCCATTTGTGCTGGTGGGTCTTGGTTTTTGTTTCACTTGGTTCAAAGATCATGCAAACTGTTTTTGCTACATTGAGCATCAATTTGTTTCCTGTAAACCAGTTGCTTAGAATACTTAGATCATGGTTAATGCACCACTCCAGCCTATTTTTATTTATGTTGCTGTTATAGATCGTGGTGTTGTCTGCAAAAAGTATATTTTTGCAGTATTCTAAATGTTTGCCAAGGTCATTTATGAATATTAAAAACAGCAGTGGCCCTAGGTTCGAGCCTTGTGGAGCGCCATATTCCACACTGAAGTAGTCTGAATAGGTGATATCACGCTGGGGTTGTCACCTGCTTTGTATTTCACTCGTAGTGTATGGTTTGCTAGATAGCTCTAAATCCAGTTGAGGCAGTTTCCCTGGATTCCGTATCGATCTAACTTTTCAAGTAGGATTGTATGGGACAGGGTATCAAAGGCCTTAGAAAGATCTAGATACACGGCGATAGTGGTTTTATTCAATTCACTGTTTTTTATGATATTACCTACCAACTCTTCAATTGCATGTTTGCATGAATGGTGTTTTCTAAACCCATATTGGGTTGGGGTAATTTGTCCGGTTTCCATTAGGAAATTATAAGTTTGAGTATATACCACCTTTTCCAGGATTTTTGATATTGTTAGTAGTAAGGAAATGGGCCTGTAGTTACCTTTCTCATGTCGTGATTTCGACTTAAATAATGGAATAGTGTCACTTCTTTTCATACAGTTTGGAAATATTCCCATCAAAAGGGATTGGTTGATAATCTTCATAATAGGATGTACTATTTCTTCTCTTAGGTCTTTTAACAGTATGTTGTTAATACTGTCGTGCCCACTACTTGTTTTATTTGGTAATTCCCTAATGATCCTGTCTTTCTAATTCTGTTGCTGGCTTCATGAAGATGCTATTTTCATTTAGGGAGATCATTTTGTTATAATCCATAACACTTTTTTGTGGGTCTTTTGTTTTCTTTGCCAAGGTAGAACGTATGTTGGCAAAATATTTAGCAAAGGTATTTGATATTACCTTTGGATTTTTTAACAAATCTGTGCCTTCTTTCAAGTGCTCAATGCAGCTTGATTTGTCATTACTTTTATTCAGTACTTTATTTATAAAAGACCATAGTTTCTTTGTCTTATGCTTCAGTTTCAGATACTGTTCATTGTAGTATGAGATTTTTGTGCCTCTCTTTATTTTTGTTAGGCAATTTCTGTATTCCTTGTATTTAGCTATGTCTGTTACATTAGCAGATTTTTGTAAGCTTCTCTTATATAGTAGTTTCTGTTTTTTCATACATTTCAATAGCCCATTAGTAATCCACGGTTCTTTGCACACATTAGCTTTCTTAGGCTTGAAAGTACGCAATGGGGCATGTTTTTCTAAGCTATTGGTTAGATATTGATGGAAGTAGTCAAATGATTTGTCTACTGTTGATTTATCTATTTGGTACAAGATTTCAGGATTTTGTAAATCTGCTTTTATGGCTTTTAGCGATTTTGGAGTTAATTTCTGACTAGTTATCATACTCAATTGTTTTTTACATACCTCATAGTTCAGTACTTTTAAGACACACAGAAGGTGATCACTGAGATCATAGTAAGATAGCACTGGAGTAGTCACCAGTTAACCTTGTATTAATCATGATATTATCGATCAAAGTGGCTGTAGATTTTGTAATTGTAGTTGGCCTAGTGATAGTTGCCCTGCAGCAAATTTTACATCTGATAGATATGATTTTGTAATTTCATAAACATTTTTGAATAATTGTAAATCATAGATCTAGATGATTCAGCATTTTTCAAAATCATCTATTTATGGCATGAAGGGTTAATGATAGGGGTGCAATGTCAATTGGTGATTTGTAAAAGACCTTTTTAGCTATCAAAAGACACCTTTTGAGAATTTTTGTGCAATTTACAGTTTGAGATCAAGACATTGTTAATTTGTCGATGGGCCACTGCACATCTTTACTTGGGTTGGGAGGTCAAAAAATGATGTGAGTGGTCAATGCAAGGGTGCTCTAAGGGTATGTAATGTCAAAATTAGAAAACCTTTACTGGGGTAGAAACAAAGCACACATTTGTGACTTTTTCAATTGACATCCCCTAGTGTCAAGGCATAGTCCAGATGTTTGACTATTTGACATCTTTTTGACACTTTGACATCTCTTAACTTCTTTTTGACAATATGCCATCTTTTTGACATTTTGACACATATATATAACTGAAACCACCTCAGCCCGTCACAGGGCTATTTTTGGCACATTTGAAAATCTTGAAAATGGTGCAACAACACTTCCATATGTCATGGAGGGACCCTTTTGCGCTTGTCATACCTGGATCCGGTCTAATTGGACTCGGAAAGTGGGTACCTGTCATCTCAACCAGGCTCGATAGCTCATGGAGCTGTCATGTCTGGAGGGACGAGTTCCCTATGGATGTGGGATGGATACAAATTTTTGAGTATCTGTCACACATTGCCCCCCCCCCCACATTGTCTATAAAAGAGAATGTTTTGCCCTTAGACAGACAGTCAGAATTTGGCTTTGGCTGAGTTGTCATCAACCCTCCAAGAACCCTAGTCACAACATCCTTCCCGGACCTCACTTAATATCTTGTGTTGTTTCCTTTATTTGTCAGAGGTATTTGTTGAGTAGTAATCGTTTTATTGTTGCGAATACTGCACCATTGTAACTACTGTATGTAAATGCCGCGTGGCCTAAGAGCCCCATGCATTGGGTTGTCGAGTAACTCCGGCACGTGAACCACCACCGCTTGTTGAGTGACTAGTGTTGCCACACCAGTTTAGTTACTTTTGTCGCACCACAGTTAACAGCCCTGCAAGGTTAGGATTGTCCCGTATGCCAAGTACTAGTTCTGCTGTCATCGAGAGGGGTTTCAACTTGTCAATACCCCAGGCACTGCAATTCAACCTAGTTTTGTCACAACACATGGCGTCCCTGGGTGGGCACATCATTGGATAGTCATCGGACCAAAACAACAGTTCTGGACCAGAAGTGAAATATAAGAACTGCTGTGACCCATTTGCTTGGGTGGCTACCAGTATCAGAAGTACCACTCAACTCTGTGGTTCACATTTTCCTCATTTCTGAACTTAATACTTGTCTGATTTTGACATAAGACCACTCAAATCGAAGCTTACAACCTCCTCTACAAGAACATGAAAGGGGCCTATAAGGCACCTACAAATGCCCAAAATGTACCGAAATGGCAAATTTTGGCACATTTTTGCCATTTTTAGGTGCCTTATAGGTCCCCTAGTGACAAAATTCTTTCATATTCTTGGAGAGGAGGTCCTAAGCTTCGATTTGGGTGGTCTTACATCAAAATTGGACAAGAATTGCCTTTATAAATAAGCAATTTTTCTCCATTTTTATCTTAAAAACATTATTTTAACAACTTCTAACTATGCGAGAATAATTCTACAGCTGATAAGCTTCCAAATGATGTGTTACATTTTTGTAGCTCAATTCTAAGTCTACCAAAATATGATTTTTGATATTGAGGGTTTACTGCACTCTATCAGTGAGTGCCACCCAACACAATGCCAGCCAGCAGCTCCAGTGAGCATGGCCCAGCTGCTTAACCTAGCCCTCTCTCTTTCTGTGTAAACACACACTACGCATCTAACTCTGTGGTTCGAGCCTAAAGCGACTGCTTCCGCGACTCCATCCCAAACCATGTCAAGTACAGAGTCCTTGATTTGGGGAGTCCCTCCTTGGCTAATTCGATACTCATCTTTTTGTCATTTTATTCTTAAAATAAGAGATTTAAATATTCACGGATGGATTCAAGGAGTCCCTGAAACCTATTATGGATCCACCACTGTAATTTTTTGGTTGCGCAAGTAAAAACTCAAACAACAATAGATGTCTCTGCACCTGATCTTAAGTTATTTGTGTTTTATCGTTATTTTCTTTCATTTATTTATCGGTTCATAACCGCTACTAATATTGTGAGATAATTGAATGCCGTAGATCATAACTTTGGCGTACGTGATCGAAGTTCAGTGCTCACTGATCAGTAAAAAGATTGTGTGTTGTGCGGTTAAATTCTTCAGGTCAAAGTCAGTTATTCCAACAAAATAAACATGGATTGGCAGAAATCATTACTAGCAATTACCGTTATTTCAGATGTCCAATCATTTACACGAGTACTAATTCACCAGTCGCGGATCCAGGATTTTTCACAGGAGGGGGCGCCAACCATAAAGGTGGGGCGCCAACCTATCATTTTGGCTAATTTATTTCAAAACTGCATGAAAATAGCATGCATGAACAAAGGTATTTGGCTAAGTGGGCGGAAATTGACAAATCCAGAGGGGCCATCTCTAATTTCGTAGGGTTTCACGAAGTTTGGCTAGGCCCCAACCTAAATAACGTAAATCCTAGATCCGCCACTGGCAAGGTATGCAGCTGCTCAAGGTGTGCTACATCCACATTGGCATTCCTTAGAATATTCCAGGAAATAACAAGGAAAAAAGTACATACAATGCATATGCCTCGCAATATTGTTCTCTAATCATTTTGTTTACACTGTGATGATGATGCTACTTTTTGTAATTTACGAGTTTACATTACAGTGAAGCTACGCAGTGACGTCAGAACAGTTTGGGATTCCGAAATATCATTTCAAGATATTTGCCAATCCGAACCACAAAATGAAACCCATCATTTTGTTCATAGAAATGGCATCAGTCCCGAATAATCATCATCTGAATTTCTTCTTTCACTATTTTTATTTTCAAATAAAAAAGAAAGTCCTCCTGCGTGAACGCAAGAGGCATACCGCCCGCCACGTAGCAAACCTATCCCGGGGGACTTATGTCCTCCAAATTTTTTTAAAAAAATAAAAATAAAAATTTTTAGGGGGGTAGGTACCTGGGCTGAGTACCCCCCCTGCCTGGGGTACCCCCCATCCAGCTGGGGTACCCCCTTGGTCAGGACTGGGGTACACCCCTGTGGACCCCCCCCCCCCTACGTACGCGGGCGGTAAAAAAAAGTGTGTTTTGTGTTGAGATATGCATGTCTAATTTTTGTCTAGCCAAAGCTTTGGCAGAACGAGATAACTTGGAAATTAGGAAGATTAAGCGTATTTAAAAACGAAAAAATAATTTGGAACTTCACATGGAACGTCAACTGCAGCATCAGCGTTGAGACTTGGAAGGGCAACATTGAGAGGGCCTCACTGACCATGTACCAGAAGTGATTGCCAAAATTTGCCAGGACTGAGGTTATCCCAACATGGCAAATGTGCCAGTTTATCCCCATCCCCAGAAATAAAAGGTTGCCACTTTCAAGTTGGACTTAATATTTGCAAAGTACTGTTTACCCCCCCACTACACACTGTAAAGTGGTCATTTTCAGTCACAGCTTCAAATTTTCATCAGTTTCAGACCGATTCCAAAGCGTCAGCGCTAGCACTAACGCCCAGCAGCTACGTCGGCAATATTCCAATGAAGTACCCCCCTCCCCAGCTGGACTGAGTACCCCCCTGGCTGGACTGGACTGGATCCGCTACTAATATTGTGAGATAATTGAATGCGGTAGATCTCATCGGTTCATAACTTTGGCGTACGTGATCGAAGTTCTGTGCTCACTGATCAGTAAATAGATTGTGTGTTGTGCATTTAAATTCTTCAGGTCAAAGTCAGTTATTGGTTATATTCTGATACTTCACGAATTCCATCAAATGGAAATTGTATGCAATGATGACTTTTTTATTGAAAGGTATAAATGATCTTATTTTCATCATTTCGGCCTGATAAATAAAGACATGGTCCGCCAATAGTATTTTCTTTAGGCAAAGATAAGATTATTTTACACTGGGACATTGACTTGTCAGTAAAGTTTATGTATCATGGTGAATAATTACAATTATTTGTTGTAGTGTTCCGACTTTCAAATCAGAAATGTTTTGTTGACATAAGACACAGCAAATTAGGAATTTCAATTCAATCAATGTTCTAAATGTCCTGAAATAGCTCTATAGTACTATTTTGAATTACTATGCTTCCGTAAAATGAAATTCCTGGAGAGATTCTGAGAAAAAGCTACTGCCACTCACTCACGTAGACCCAATCTAATGAATGAACTGCTGTCGGGATAAATCTGCATAGGCCACTTAAATTGGCTTTTCGCTGTGCAAGATGATCAATAAGGAAGAAATGAGATGAAAATGCAGCCAGATTCTAGTGTTCTTCATGATCTTGATCAGTTAACTATGATCAAGAGTGGATCGCACGTACACAGTGATCAACTTATGTTAATGAATCTGGCATCAATGCTCAGCAATTTGTTCTTGGAAAGTGAAAGCGTTGGCGGATCCAGGGGCAACGGCAGAAATCCTTGACCCCTGGAAAATCGATACTTTAGAATCCAATGAGCACCTCCAGCTTCATAAATATAGTTCTGTTTCTTCTTGGTTTCAAATAGACATTCTATGTCATTTGTTTTATTACAATTTAGGATAAAATTTTCATAATTTAGGATAAAATTTTCACCAGATTAAATAAATTTGCGATGAACTATCTGAGAATTTGACAAATCATTGAAATACACTATGGAATCTCTGGAGTCGGTTATCGACCGTAATCTTTCGCACGGTTGTCCTACATGCGTTGGCCTATCTCAGACCTGTTATTTTTATCATAAGTTTTCAGTGTAGGAACGTTCTGAGATATCTTTTCTAAGATTTTGCATCTCAGGCGTGACGTGATATTGCATTGCTTTCGCCTGTAAAAACATAACGCGTGTATTTTTTTTTTCCAGGAGGCTGACATGTTGCTGAGCAACCAGCAAAAGTGATAGCGCCACCGGTCTCAGGGAGGAGGAGTTTTCTACTCATGGTTTTAACTTCCCTGTGTTCATAATGTGGCTACGTGCGCCCGTACATGAAACCGTTCCGCCAGCGTAATTTAAACGATGCAGCTCTCCTGACATTGATTCATTCATTCAGGAAGATTAGTTCCACACAAACAGTCAGAATCCGCAGAAAAGGAGCAGATAGTTTCTCTTTCTCACATTTGAAGGTAAGTGTGTTATTACTTTCCTCACAGAAAAATTAAATAAATAATTTAGTTCCAGGAAGAAGGCCCATTTTCGGAGGTTCACTAAAAAAAATTTGAAGCGATTGAAGGATCTGATTTAATTGAAAAATAAATTGTTTATTCCAATAAACAGCTTATCCTACAAGGAATGAAATTAGTACAAGTCGACTTTAAACAAAGAAAACATAACTTTGTCCGCATTGAAAAATATTGCCTGTAGCTTTTTTCCTGGTAGATCTACATAACAATTTTCTGTAGTTTCATATCATGACTAAGCATTCTTAATTCTCATCAAAATGGTATTCGGATGCTCTTGACAAATATATCTTCATTTTCATAAAAAATTATAGCCATCTATGTGATTAGAATGGATAATGTTTCGCGAAACACGATGCTTTTCCCCAGTAATTTGTCATCTGGACGTTCCCCCTCCCACCTGCAGTCAGAAGAAAGATGGCCTCTAAAGCCGGTCGCTTAGCTTTCATGTCTTTTGTCTCTCTGAAATGGACTATATTTTAATCGAGTTACTTGAAAGTTTTTCTCGGTTACTTCAATTTTACAAACCCTAAATTTCAAAATACGCTACTCTGTAACAATACGTACGTGTTTGGGAATTATATTTGTGTTTGGACTTCTCAAAGTTTTTTTCCGGTAATGTAACAACAATACTCTCCCATAAAGTCTGTAAATTTACATTGGCTCAATACCTAAAAATGAATTTCTGTCTTTAAATTGCCAGTTTTATCATAGTCAAAGCCGTCTGTAAATTTACATTGCCAGTCTATGTAAATATTTTTCACCGTCTGTAAAGGGGGGGGGGGGCCTTGCGAAAACGGGGGTCTCTGAAATCATTTCACCGGTACATACTGCATTATCAGCAAAGTATATTGTTTTTTCGCTCATAACCCGGAAGATTTTTTTCCTTTTACGGGACAGGATTCAGGCGAATAGTCAGGGCATCAAGCATTTTCCATGAAATATATTTTCTTTATTCATCATGTTCTCGAAACGAACGCGCAGCAGGCAAGAGTTAAGCCTTTGAGAAGTATGTCGATAATATTGCCAAAAAAAAAAAAAAAAACTGTTTGAAAGTTCGTTTGTTATCTTATCATCGAAACTTGTGCGAAAAAGAAATTAGCGCAACTTCCACAGATCATGTAATTTCTACTTGTACTGATAAGAAAAAAAGTAATTTGTGATAAGAGAAAAAAGTGTAATTTGTACCAATTATGTCTTCATGAATCTCATAAATATAGCAATTCCATTTTCGTCAACTGATACTAATGTATTCGAACCAACTGGAGCTGCATCAAAAGAACGTGTATCCAGAACCTCCTTTTCTGTTAACAAATTTAGATGTTGACCTTTCATTGACATTGCATTTTCCGGTCCCCTTGACCTGATTACCTTCTTCTTCTGTCTACGTGCACGGTATCATGCCGTTTATGGTAATAATACATGGACCACAAATAAGGCAACCTTTGTGGGCGTCCGCAAGCGTGGAAAATGGCAATAAATCTTCCCATGTCATGCAAAAATCAACAGCCGGCTCTGAATCGTGTTGACGCCACATTTGAAATGTTACGGCTATATTTTTCTTCCCCGATTCATTTTGAGATTATCGAACCTTGCAGCTGACGTGATGTCCATAAATTACATAATCACCTTTATTCATTTGTATGGTAAGATGTTAAACATGTCCTGCTGTAAGGACATGTATTTCAATGCATTAGTTGATCATGGTGCATGTAACGGATCCAGGAATGAAGCTGCACAACCAGCTTCTGCCTGCAAAGGACAGTCTTGTGGAAAAAAAGTACAAGTAAACTTCCCCTGTCTGAGTGCATGGCTGGTGTTTCCAATAATGGCAAACATTTCTAGAATGGATCTGTTGTCTCACAACATTGATCTGCCGGGGACAAACTCGCAATTTCGACGAGGGCCTTTAACTTTTTAGAATCTTTGAGAACCAAACAGAACAGTTTTGATCAGTAATAATACATCAACAATAATTGAATTAGACGTCCAAATTAAAGCTCAATCTCTCATCACACTAAAACGTCTACTTTACGGCCACCCGATTGAACACTCACTTCATTTTTGCGTTCAGAAACTCTGGCATTCTTTCGGATGGTCACCTTTACTTTACGGCCAAAGTTAATGTACACCAGTTTACCGTACAAGAAAAGTACTGTGACAGAATTTATACACTTGATATGATGAAGCCATTCGTTGCCTAAATATCACATGAACATTCTTGCTGCGGACTCTCTCGTGACTTGGGACTGTTTCAGGTTTAATTAAATTTCCCCAAACATTTCTTTCAGAACAATAGGTACATTTCACGATGAAGTTTATAGGACGGAGCGCTCCTCATATATTTAGTCTCGCAATGATGAAGAAGCACTATTCAGTCTTTCCGTTGGTCGGTATCATGATGTTTGCCGTCACCGAAGCGACGTCTTTCCTCGTTTACTCAGCAACAACCAAAAGTGATGTCAAGTGAGTATTTCTTACATATTTTCAGTTTGTATTTTTTCCTATTGAAAAATCCCCCTTGTTCTAATCATCTGGTGAATTATCCGCATACTAATTTTTTTAAGTACTCTTTGAAACCGGAAATCTTAACTCTTTTTTTTTTGTAGCTTCGTAAAAGGTGCCGGAAAGCTTCCCCGCCACGAGCGATATGACCCATACACTTACAGATTTAAGGTAATTTTTTTTAA
>JBCAUG010033488.1:0-10166 GCA_038406175.1 Haplosyllis leylae | reverse complement strand
ATGACTTGCAGTGGTTGCCAAGAAATCAGTTGAATTCTTTTCAAAGGCAGAATCTCATTGCTTTTAAACTGTCATTGAAAAGACGTACACCAACAACAGATTTGATTGCTTAAGTGGCTCGATGAATCCTACTATAGTTTCAAAAGTATCTCCATCATGGATTCAAATGGGGATTCAATTCAATATTTTTAATTTGCATCTTTTCAACATTTACCCAAAACAACATTATTATTACACATCCAAATCGGTAATATTTACTCATTGAACATCACAAATGTCCTGTTCAATGTTATGGAAAACATTTGGGACATTTTGCAGATTGGTGAACCGCCAGTCTGGTCTAAATTACTAATATATCTAGAAGTATTTTGCCCAGCACTCCACAGACTCGCGTGTAAGGTCAGAAAATTGGATGCAATACTCTTATTTCATCCTTACTTATTATTCCAAATCCAATAGCAGTATAGATACACCGCAGCACTCGTAGTCCCACTATGTCAGTATTGCCATATAAATCTTTAAAAGTTATTTAATTAGAACAGTGCATATTAAAGTTATTCTATGTCCATCTCCTGAAAGCTTCTGACATAATATCAAACTCTCCTCGATGTCCTAAGTAACTCAATCTTTTGTAAGTGGGAAATTAAAACGTAGTTCAAGACCTAATTGAGCAAAGTGCATGGTGTGTATAAGCAAAACATGAACTTTACATTTCCAGGCTATTTTTTACTTGCGACCAAATAAGAGCAGGGAGAACATCTTTGAAAGTCCACTGCCAAAAGTCTTGGTTATGCGCATTAAAAGCTTTTTAAAAAAATTTGCGGTATATCTATGCTGCTATTGGATTTGGAATAATAAGTAAGGATGAAATAAGAGTATTGCATCCAATTTTCTGACCTTACACGGGAGTGGAGACTGCTGAAATATCTGAGCGTCAAAGATTTTGATGCAATCTATTTTGACAGTAAGGACATTAATAGCGTTCGTCTAGCACAGGTCAATAATAATATTACTACTGATACTCCCTGAACACTGCAACAAAACATATTTACACAGTTTGGCACCATTTAAAAAAGGGTAAGAGTTAGAACATTACTGCAATATTTTACTACTGCAGTTACGGAATAGAGGTGCGGTCGTTCAAGGGATCCAGGGGTAGTGTGACACAGGTTTACCAGCGGAGTCTGGCTATTACGTAAATTGACCACATATTTCCATATTAATCTCTTATCTTTCCATGGACTCTATACTGATACACATAGCCACCTCTTCTATATACTTCCTAATAAAACGGGGTCATCAGATACAACCTGATCAAAGAGTAAATAGATTGACTTGCCTGACTACTTCTTTTTTCTCGTGCAATGTGATCATCCCTTGGAGTGCTTCTATCTTGTTCCCTTTCCTGCAGCAAGGCCTTGCTTTCTTCAACATCTTCACTTCTCCCCGTGCAATCTCTTGCATTATAAGTCTGGACTTCTAACCTGACACACCAAGCAAGCAATAGACCGTCTAACACCAAGCAAGCAATTAACAGATATTTAAACAATTTGTAAGTTTGTTTGTATTTGCATTGACATTTTCTCCCTCCGTTTTCAACGTTTATTAAATTCTTTTCGCTGTTCATTTTGCTGCGAGTCTCTGGAAAAATCTGAATGGAAATCAATTTTGATTCTGTCAACTGTTCATTAATTCAGCTGAAACGTCTTTGCAACAGTTTTCACTGTGTAGCAGCACAAAACGCCTATTGAGATGGGTAGAGTCGCCACCAAAAACGCCTAGTACAGCCAAGTGTGTGTTGCACCTTTGAATATATGTATATTCTGCAAGCTACATGGAATCACCTCCCCTTTTGACAGAAGAAAGGTTCAGTCGACAGCAAAGAGAGGGAAGCCCCTTTGAGAAAACCGCAAGGTATTCCCGCCTTTGGGCAAACAATCACAACTGAGACAGTCGCGCTCGATCAGCGGTTTTATAGAGGCAGGCCAGGCACGCCCCAGTTGTTAACACACTTTTTCTCACCGTTGGCCTTGGAGGTCTTGCCGTGATAACTCTCTGCATATGGGAGACGTATTTTAAGATTATTACATAATAAACATTTCATTTGTGTACAGGTGGTAATTTCAGCCTGTCTGCTCTTTTTTTATTTTAGCAAATACAGTTGCTATAGAAAGTTGAAAGACAAAAACAAGGTCTCTTTCGGTTTATGGGTCAAGGTCAAGTTCACTGGATCAAGACGTTCCAGATTACCATAACTGGAAACGTTAGCACGAAAAGCAACACATTTTATACTCAAGTACGGGATTAAGCAGTGGCGGATCTCGGTGGCGCAAGGGACACACGCCCTCCGGGCCAAATTTTTAACATGACCTTGTCCTATATTTCACTCACTCTGATTTCTGTGACCTTGGCAACGTTCATGTTGACCTGGAAAATTCAGATTGAAAATTTTTAAATTTCGACTTTAAAAATGAAACATCCGACAGAAATAAACAAGACTTAAGAGCCTATTCACACTGAATGATGGTGAATACGAAATTGGCTTGAAAGTTTATTCTCGTGTACTGAAACCAGTACATCCATAACTTTTTTGTTTCTTGCGCACGGTGAGCAAATACGCTCAAAAGGCTCACTGCATGACAGCCATTAGAGGGGAATACGTCACGAAAACATCAGATAACTCGGACCTTACACAATAGTCAAATGAATTGCCATTTTTTTACATTCACATCAAAGACTATTTCAGAGTTCAAGCGACCTTAGAGTGTCCTGGTGTCAAGGACACAGTGCAGTTACCAAGACCTCGGTAAACAGACATCTACTTGCCATGTGATAATGAAGATAATGACGTCGAAAATGAAACTAGATTCTAGGTTCTGAGTTCACAATAGGTAAATCTTACATCTACTGAGACTTATCTGGAAATTATTCCTGCAATAAAGTGTCACTTTATGATATCAGTTGTGGTGTATTTGGGGTGCTCATGAACATACTTGATCTGAAAAATATTGACCTTTCAACGCAAAAACAACCTCAAATATATTTGGATATCTAAGGATTGGATTTCTTGTGCGATGATGATAACTTATTCTGAAATAAGGCGTGTTATCTTTTGCCGCATTACAATAAGTGCAAGGTCCTCTAGAATTCTTAAGCAGGTGGGAAAAATCAGTGATTGTGATCTGAAGAGTTCACACTTTTTTGAAATTAACAAAATTCCAGGTTTTCTCTGAGTTAGTTTTCAGTAAAATTTTAAGCCTTTTTAAAAATTTAAACTTACCTACAAATTCTTTTGAACCAGTAGCCACAAACCTTTGGCTTGAAAAATCTAACGTTGCCACAATACCTCAAAGCAAGCTCTCCCTCCTAGTCTATTTCTGCATTGTTGCAACCCTGGACAGGAGGCTTACCCAACTTTTTTTTCCAGGTTTCATATAATTTTTCCAGGTTTTCTTTGTTAAAATCACAACATTTCAGGATTTCGAAGTGCATTGTTATTTTCCAGTTTGCGCGGGAATCGCGTCAGGATTATGCTACACTCAACATTACGTTTTAACATCCTCCACAAAGCCTACAGCATAAAATAGATTTTGACCAAAAGGGACCTGCTTGCAAAAAGACTTGCCTGGACCAAATTCTGCCGGCTAGTTTGTTCCAGGTGAAGACGAGGAAGACGCTCGTTCGAGTTTTTCCATAATGTTTTCATTGAATTCGATGAATTCATTGAATTGGACTCATAGTGATGTGTCTATGAAGTAAGCAGGTCACCATAAAATAAAACGCAAAGTGCTTGCCATAAATAGACTGAAATTATGACATGATATTTACAAATGACAGACTGTATATAATAATGTGACAAAAATAGAAAATATAGAAAGAAAGGAATAATTTTATCTTCTTTACATAGTGACAGTCACTAAGTGTAGGTGACCTTCTCTCAGTGACATCACCAAATTTTAAATTCATCGAATTCACTGACAACTATGGAAAACCTCGGTTAATAAATTCTACCTTACCACACCGCTACCTGGTTTGGATAGTACACCTGTTTTCTTTCTTGAGAGGTGCTTTCATTTTGCGGCAAATTGACTGAAAAACTAAATTCGGATATTGCTTTGGGCAGGTTCTTAGTAAAGCAGAACTTTGTACTTACATGTTACTTCTGGCGTGTACCTAAGTGCTGATTTGTTGATTTGTATCTTTTTCGGAATTTTTTACAAACGAGGACTGTGGAGCAGTCAGAACTAGTTTTCGGTGCAGTTTTTTTTTGATTGATGCAACCGGTACATATATCGTCTTTCTTTCTCTTGTATTCATCACGGCGGAAGCAATTGACCAGTTCCAGCGAAACTGAAAGAAAAGATGAAATCAACATCTTATTTGTTGGAAGACGAACAAATTATTTTCAAAAGCTACAAAAAATTCTGCAGCAGAATTTCTCTGCGGCAGAATCTCTGTTTTTCTATAAGTCCATCGGACGTTACTCTCCAGTAAAAATTAATAAAAAAACTGCCTTTTATATATTTTGCATTTCGTTTACTTTTGTGTGATTACGCCCCCTTTACGGTGAAAAAATTATGAAAACTAATATCTCCCGTGAAAAACTTCCATTTACATGTATTGCATTCTGTTTTCTTTAAATCTATTTCGTTGGCCATAAAAAGAGAGGTTCCACTGTATTTTGTACTTTTTTCATGACAAATGATACGAAAACTAACTGAACAATAAACGCACTGCGATTCGTTTATGGTGCCCTTTATTGATTCTACTTTGATGCTTAGTTTTTGAATTTCTGAGAAGCAGGGTTCTTTGGAATTATTTATTTCATGTGACCTTTCTGAATCCAGTTTAACTGTTTTACAAAGAACTCTGCAATGAAAAACATTTCTTGAGCATTGGAGACCAATCACCATTTTGCTTGCGATCATTTCCTATTCAAAAACATATCAAGAATTTTGTTATTGAAAATACGTAAAAGAACTCTGAAGCTAAGGATTAATGTGTCTTAAAGCTTTTGAAAGAATTTGTTGGAAAGCTAAATTTAAAATTTAAAAATGCTTTAATTAAATTGTTAACAGTTTCAAGCATTATTTGGCAATCAACTTTCCTGCACAAGGCATTTTTTTATAAGAAGGGAGGCACTGTTCAACAGGGTCGCCATCCAGGAGCACTGAAAATACTGCGAATAAACAGCAAACCTGTCTGAGGTTATTACAGTGAGGACGACAACATATATTTCTTCATAAATATGCAAATAAATCTCAAAAATATTTATGTTCAGCTGACATTTAATTAGTTTTGCATGAAAAAGTTCCTTTCAATCAACGAACGAATTTCTGGATGCTTAGAGTAACGTAATCTTAGCTTAATTTGATTTTGCCTACTTGCTCCAACAGACATGTGTGTGGTGTGTACAATTAGTCAATCACCAATTATTCTGCCCCTATGAACATAATTAACAAATTTTGTGGACGTTTGTGAGCTTGGTCTACCAGGTAATGCAGACAGGTGATTGAATCTGTTATTTTTTGTCTGGGAAATTGTCTCTGAAAAGTCAAACGTTATCATTTTTTACACAGATTTTGAAAAGGCTTTCTTGCTTCTATGCTGGTAACACTCTCATTATAATGTCACTAACATTACTCTTTATTTAGTCATTTTGGCTGTACACCCTCCAGTTACCAACTGGAGCATTCAGCTTTTTATCTAAGGGGTGACAGCAGTTGCTCATGGGTACCTTCTCATGCACTGGGCCAGGAACTTCAGTACAGCCTTTATTGTGAAACTCCTAAAGACTGGGGAAAGGAGCCAGCAAAGAATACAGAAGTCACAACCCACAATGGGGGGAGGGGGGGGCTCATACAATTAGACAGTGGTAGGCTCTCATCAAGTCCAAAGAAGCCAAATACACTTGCTCAGCATTTGTTCACAAAGTTCATAACACTAACACAGTTGGCATATGAAGAAAAGTAGAAAACATCTTAAAGACTGGTTTGGACACAGAATAGTCACTAAGTAGACACTGAGCAGGCACAACCACTAAAAATAGCCCTGTGACAGGCTGAGGTGGTTTAAGTAATATTTCAAAAAGATGTCAAATTGTCAAAAAGATGTCAAATAGTCAAACATCTAGACTATGGAGGAAACATAATGAGGTTCACAGATTGACGTCATTGACGTCAATTTTGACATGAGATATGAAGGTCATCAAAACTGCCCAAAAATACCTCTATGAACATTTTGAGGGTTTTTGGTGGACCATCTCATGTGACAAGACACACAGTGGCCCATCAAAAAAAATTCCCAATGTCTTGATCCCAAATGGTAAATTGCAAAAATTCTCAAAAGGTGTCTTTTGGTAGCTAAAAAGGTCCTCTATAAATAACAAATTGACATTGCACCTCTATTATCAACCCTTCATACTGTAAATAGACAATTTTGAAAAGTGCTGAGTCATCTAGATCTATGATTTGCAGTTTTTCAAATTTTTTTATAAAATTACAAAACCACATCTATCAGATGTAAAATTTGCTGCTGATTCAAATATATATTTGAAATTTTGATATCTTGTCTAGTTTTGGAGATACAAGCATTTGAAGTTTGCTTCACATTTTGCTTATTTCTGAAGGCAATTTTTGTCCGATTTTTATGTAATACCACTCAAATCAAAGCTTATGACCTCCTCTTTAAGAATATGGAGTCATCTTGCCACTAGAGGGCCTGTGAGGTACTTTAAAATTACACAAATGTGCCAACATCAGCAATTTTTGGCACATTTTTTGCCATTTTTAGGTGCCCTATAGGCCCCTAGTGGCAAAATTCCTTCATATTCTTGTAGAAGATGTCAAAATTGTCAAATATTGGCACTTAACAGCCCAGCAAATGGCCAATCAGTGATATATTCAAAAATCTGAAACAGGACATTTCGAACACCATATGATACACCTATTAACTGATTGTTGATCAAATAAGTAAATGCCATGTGCCCTTTAAGCTATTGTGAATCTGCTGAAAAATGCAACTTTTGATTTTGATGGCCCACAGCACCCCCCAAAATGGTACTATCATATAGCCTAGTTATCTGCCCACCTTAAACCCCCAAGCTCCTTGGTTGAGAAAACTTTGATTTTCTGAAGGCACCCAATTTTGGCAAAAGTACTCAAAAAGCCCCGCAAAAATTGACATATCCAAAAATTGACCAAAAAGCATCCTGGGAGATGACATAAGGTGTCTTGTGTCCAAATTTGACAAAAAAATTCCAATGGGAAGAGTCTCAAATTGCCGATTCGAAATTCCCAATCACTACAGTGTAAGGTGGTTTAAGTGTAAACTTCAAACCACCCAAAAACCCTGCATTCAATAACAACAAGAAATAAACATAGATCCAAGTGAATTACAAAGCACATCTATATATATTTACTTCTTGAACTCTTTAATGTTCAGCTTAACTATTAAGTAACAGCTTACAAAGAAGGAGGGTTTCTAGATTCTCTCCTTCCTCTAGGAATTGAGAGTATTGCCAAGTGCTCGAAATGGCCCAATCAGCCTTTCTAGAATACTCCCAGTCATCCAGTCATTCTTAGAAGGAGAGGGTATGCAGTATCATTCCAAGCCACCTGAGAAGTTCTTGCTGTATGCTAATGGCACCTTAACAGTGTGGTTGTTCTCTGGAGGTCCTGCTTTAAAAGAAGCATATATATGTACTTTATGTAGACTTTACCTAACTACCAACATATCAAGGCTACTGCAAAAAGGAGTCCCTGAACACCTGGAGGGGATTCAACAATCCCTGGAGCATTTAGTACAAGTGCGAGGACACTGTAGGTCACTGTCTCAGTTTGCTGCCATTCTCATCTCAATTAGGCCACACACACAGTCTAGGGACCAGAGGGGGTTGAGTAGGAATACCACTCTGATGTGCAGTACTCCAATTGGTCCACAATAACCATAGATAATATTGGTGGGGGTCTGATTGGTCAATGGGGTATGGGCATGTGACAAAGGAACACTGATTGGTTAGTAAGGAGGGGACTGACATGTTTCAGGTGTGATCAGCACATGTATGCAAGGAGGGGGCTCAGCCCACAATGAAAGGCAGGTTAACAAAAGACAATTTATTGAAAGACCATAAAGGTTAGAAAAGTGTACAGTTCTTCCCAAAAGAGGGGGCATGTAAGCCATTAAACAGTGCAAAAAGACAAATTCAGCTTAAGACAGTTTAAAACACATTACAATGAGAAAGCCAGAAGGCTTCATGCAGAGCTGTTTTGCACATTTTTCCATGTGGAAATGACCACTGTCATTTTATTTTCATCAAATCTCACTCAGAAGTCATGTGACTACCCTCTCAGCCAATCAGAGTGCTCCATTCTCTCAAATCTTGCAAGATATCATGAGATTTCACCCAATAATCAGCCAAAAATATTTCCCATTTAAAGAGCAAAGCTGTTAAAACAGCTCTGCTAAAAATACAAGTGATAAAAACAACTTACCAATCTCCTGCCACCCACAGGATTAGAGCATGGGCCCTGTGTAGCAAGGAAGGGGTCTTCAACATTAGGCATTAAAACATGCAATTAAACAGTGGTACAATCAATCTTAAGTGACTATAAGATAATACAACACATTTAAAGTCCAGAGGGGGCTCACTGAACGCAAAGTTATTTTGGACGCCCTCCCATGTATTCTATTAACCTGTTACAGTGATGTGCCATAACAGTGATTTTCTGTTTGCTCAAACTTTGTGACGTGAAGACTTCAATTTGAAGTGTCAAAGTGTTTGATAAATCAAAAGATTATCCAGGTCTCAAATACCTTCAAGTCGTAAACAAATTATGTACTTACTCAAAGGTACAACTGCACAACGAGTGATCTCTTAGCACTCGCTTCTTAATTTATCTGATTCCCTGCTTAATAAACAAGTTCACGAAGTCTGTCGGCCTTGGTTACAGGTCAGTCGAGATTTTCGCAATTACTATAAAGTGACACTGTTGTCAACGTAAGCATTAACCAGCAGCAAAATTTACTCTAGTGGGGGTCAATCTGATGATCACTGGTTTAATGCTCAGTCTACTATGGTAACCTGGCAATGCTTATATGTCTGAGACGTAATTTAGGCCCTAACGTTTCTCCAGGGTCGGCATCACGAATGTTGATATTGTTAATATTGTTAATGAGAACAAACTTGGACATAAAATTTTGTTGCCGAGAGCTTTCTCGAACAGAAGTAAACATAAATTTTTGTTGCCAACAGTGATCTCGGTAACAAAATTTATGATAAATAATAATAAATTATGCAAACGTTGCCTGGATACTTGCCACAAATTTTTGTTACCGAGGTCATTCCCAGCAACAAAATTTTGTTGCCTAGTGCTTTCTAGGCAACAAGCAACTTGTTGCCAAGAGCTTTCTCAATAACAAGTGTACTTGTTGCCAAGAAAGCTCTCGATAACAAAGTTTTGTGTTCAAGTTTGTCCTCGGTAACAATATCAGGCTAACATCAGGCTAACAGAGACAGAGACATTGTTGTTGACGACACACCGTTTCTCATATAGTTCACAGATTCCAGTTTGATCATCCAAGTCCAAACAAGTCAAGCGGTGCATAAAACAAGGTTAAGGACTCCCTAACAAGAACACGCCAAGTTAGCTCAGTAGGCTGAGCATTAGTACCTTGAACCAGAGACAGTACCTTGAACCAGAGATCAACAGATCAAGCTTCAACGGAGATCATTTTGTTTTATCTGCCGTGTTCAATGGTGATTCTGGGGAGAGAGGGAAAAATTGCACGCAGGATGGAGTAGGAAGGTCACACGTCACCTATCTTTACAATTAAGCTGTGATACAGACCACCTTTTCAACTGATACATTTTTGGTTCAGCTTCCCCCAGATTCAGCCTCACCCTGCGCCAAAATATTATCCGAGTACTTCTTGAACTATCCGTTCCAATTACTGATAACAAGTTATTTATAATATGGTCTTTGATAAACGTACTGCACAGGAAAAAACACACATAAAGCATTCCAAATGTGGGATTCTTAACCCTTATCCCGCCGACTGTAACTATTGTGCTTTTACGGTGTTTGCACCGAATTGGCGCAAAAACTCGAACACATAGTTTTGCATAGCTGCCTGAGAAGCATTTAGCGCGACGATATCAGTACTTC
>JBCAUG010033477.1:0-10166 GCA_038406175.1 Haplosyllis leylae | reverse complement strand
TCTCAGGTAACACACTCTGTACAGTTTCACAAATCAAGCCCGCCCATCCAGCAAAGACTCCTCTTTATATAGTGTCCTCTACTGGATGGCTATTGGCCCCCATCTAGGACATGTGACTAACAGGTGCTGCCACCCAGTCACATGACCTAGCCTTAACCAATCATACTCTTTCACAGTGAGGACGCATCCTTATTACACAGGATATACCAGTCCTATTTGACAAACAACCATGTGATATATACACGTAGCGGGATACCTATATTATAGAAATGGGCCCGCTCAGGAACTTCTAAGTGAAATTTCTCCGTACAACTTTCGTGAAAAGGTGATGCTTTTACATAGGGAAGATTATGTTAACCCAGTGAAATTCCATAGAAGTCAACTAGGTCAATCCTTCTGGATAGACATTAGAAATATATACCGGAATGGGTCGCTGAACTACAACCACATATTCGAGTTGTTCGGGAAGTATAGCGGCCATAGTGGAGAGGAGGTACGTAAACTTATGTACGACAAAATAAGCCATAAGGAAAAACTGTATACTAGCGTTGGTCGGATATTTTTTGACTTAGGCAACACAAGCGTGGAACACTGGAAAGCATCGATAATCAATCCATACTTCTATGGCAATGAAATGTGTTTGTTTGTTTTATGTAAAATGTATGATAGACATGTTATGGTGTACTGTGCAGGCTGTAACTGGTCAACAATTTCTCCGAAGTGTCCGATGGAGGAAAATGAGCTATATGAAGCATGTCATCTACACTTAGTGTATCTAGCACCCGGTGTATTCGGAGAATTAAACCACAGACCGTTTACGCAAGTTACCCAAAGGTTTGTCACAGCTAACGTAATCAACAGACCGGTACGTACGGAAGTTGAGGAAAATGTGAATGTTGTGAACCTGAGTGTAAAGACAGTAGCTATGGACACTCCCAAAACTATCAATGTTGTGCAAAATGCCGTCAGAATTCCGGAGTTAGAAAAGTATGTAGATATCAAAAACAAATGTAGTGGCTGTACTCCAACTGACTCTGAGACAGAGGAATATAGTGAAGGAGAAGTTACTAACGACAACATTAATAGGGGAAAGGATGAAGTCTCAGAAATGAGTGGAAATGGTAGAGTGAACGCTGTAGGGAGTGATCCTTCACCTGCAACCAACGGTATTAGTCTAAATGAAGGTGATGCTAATAGCACAAACACAGATAAAGATCTGAATGCTGCTTGTGGTAACCTTAATAGTGTGAACCAGCTAGACATGGATACGACCAATGGTACCGTGAATAGTGTAAACCAGCCAGCTGTGTATACAAGTCATGGTACCATGAATAGTGTAAACCAGTCTGATATGCACGGAAGTATTAATAGTGTGAACAGCATTGATACATGTACAACTACATCAATAATTGACAAGAATAGTGTGAACAACAAAGGAGAGGTGCCAGTTGTGTATAACATTACCTGTCCGGACAATTCAGCTGTACCAGTCATTGAAGATGAGAAATTAGTTAATGTAAGAGATGTGGACCATGATGACACATCTGGAGCAAGTGTTACTCCACTGCCTGAGGCAGATCGTTGTGTTACACCAACCGAAAATGTCCTAAATAAACTACATATAACCCCTGGAAGCAGTGAAGTGTCGAATGATACACAAAGTACCATTAATGGTGGAAACCCTGATGTACAGGCAACAGATCAAGAATTGGCTTGTATTACTACGAAATCTGTTATTCAGGATACCAGTGGGAAGATACCTATATCGGTGCTACAGAAAGATGTGGAAGATGAAACCAATAACCAAGCCTGAGATGGTGTAACAAGCTGTGTGTCTTATCATTCTGTTAAGCAGCTTAAAGAACTGAGTTACGCAGTGGTCAGCAGGCATCGCTTAATAACGTTTCTACCCCCGGTTCAGTATCCATTAACAGTAAGCCGGACGTGAATAGTATAAACACGGCTGACAACACTAATAGTGTAAACAGAGATGAAATTGTGCATCTACACAAAGGAATTGAAGTACCTGTGAAAATGTATAATTTATGGTTATACGATGCTGAAACGAGGCGCGCTAAGATAATACTTCATAAGTTAACCTCAAACCAAGTCTTCGATTGGCGCCCTGATTTATCCTGGACAAATATGGATCCCTACTCAAGCCTGGAGGAAGACAGTGCCACAGACGTTGAGACTGAAAATCTGAATAACAAACAAAAAAGTGCAAGTGTCAATCCGGAACAGGTTAACTGTGAAACCGAACCTGACAGTGAGGATGGAGGCACTACACATTACAACATGAGAACCCGAAAAAAGGCAAGTACCTTATTGTCTTCCAGACCAAGAAGAGCCAACAGAAATGTATCTTACGTTGACATGGATACAGGGGAACCTGAAGAAATTTCTCCTAAACGACCGAAAAAACAGGTGAACTCCCTAAAATGCCCGTAAGCTGCAAGGATTAGAGCAGCAAAGTGGTCTAAAGGTTACAGAAAACCTCTGCCAAGATTACCTACTGAAGAGAACTTAGATGAAACACCTCCTGAAACTCCAATCATGAATAAACCTAATGACGACTCTATCAGTGGTACTAGCAAGGATAAGGTTGACACGAATGGTGAAAACGTCAGAAAACAAGAAAGCGTCCCTGATAACTCTGGAACTGACAAAATGACTGTAGATGAGAATCAGGAACCAAATAAGGACCCCAAACAAGAAGTAGCTGATAAACAACCAACTAACAAGAAAGTACCGGTAAAACATACCAGTAAACCATTCACGGTTGAACGTAGATTTCCACTATCATGGCCTCAACCTAAACCACCCAAAGAAGAACTAAAAACTGATAAAATGGATAATGAAACACAGAGTTCTACTCCCAGAGGTGAATTAATAATGAAACATCATAAACTAGTTAAAACGAAAAAGTACAGATCATTTAGATGTCAAGCTTGTCCTTTTAAAAGCAGAACATTGGCTGACTATAATGACCACTACAAATCATCACATCCTCCTGTCATATGCCCTGAATGCGGGCAATCATTTACAACTCCTAGTACACTCACTAGGCATCGATACGTCCACAGTGAGAAAGCCAATCCATGCAGAGACTGTGGGAAGAGCTTCCCATTTGCATATGACCTTAAAATTCACCGCATGAGCCACCGGAGGTATCCACCCTTTAAATGTGCCAATGGGTCATGTGACAAGGCCTTTTATCAAAAAGGGGATTTAGTGAAACACGCCAAGATTCACGATAAGATTGAATGGAAGTGTGATAGTTGTGACTATGTTACTTATGACGAATGTAACCTAAAGAGTCACAAGAGGAAGCATGCTGATACCTTAATCTACACATGTACTAACTGTAACTGGAAATTCAAGTGGTGCAACCAACTGAGGCGTCACCTGAAGGAATTTGAGGAAAAAGGATCTTGTCCGAACTGACTTTATGTTCATTAAAGGATGAAACCGTTCCACCAACATTTTACATGAGAACTGTATCGTTGTTAACACTAACTGTTTAAACCATCAAACATCCGGTGATCTGTTTTTTTAACATTATTAGCATAAATGATGTAATAACAGTCGGAACGTGAACTCTCGTAGTGGCACTAATAGTTTAAACTGATATATGATGTTACGAATATCAATGTTATTATTAGTGTAAACCATATCGTCTCCAAGATTATGAACAGGAACATTGTTAGCATCTTGAATAGCAAAAACATAAAACAGGAATGCGTTATTAGTCTAAACAGAAAATGTTGAAAACTTGAAGTAGTTGTAAATTATATTCTCATATGTTAACACCTTGATTTGTTTAAACGCAAAACTTCTCCAAATGGACAACCGATAATTGGAAATATCATGAATAGCATAAATGATGTGGAACCAGCTGAGTAACAAAATCCATATTAGTTTGAACTCAAAGACTGATTGGTACATTATAGTGGGAACAGGTGATACTTACAATGACACGAATGGCATAAACGGAGTAAAAACGGGCTGATGAAACGGTATCAGTATTAGTTTAAACACTAATGTTGAGTGGTGTACAATGTATCATCTCTAGTATTTCAAATATCACGAGAACCTTGTAAACATGTTATGTTCCTACTTTCTAAGATCACAGATGTGTGATCCTTAAGTTAATTTCTTGTAACTGTAAGTACCTTGAATACTCGGAATATTGAGATATTGTTTCACCGTACATAAGTTGTTGCGTGGGAAAAACGCACACAAATTTGTTGGGTGTTGTAACTTGTTGATATCATGGAGCATTTTACCTATAGAAGCCAAAGTCTCACGTGCTACTTTTAAGACACTTCTTTATTCGTCAAATAGAACAAGTATATGATAAGCAAGTACATGTATACTATGAATATGCATGATAACACAGAAGGCTTATATAATGTGTTCTTTGTTGCCAAAACAGTCTAAGTTGTGCATTAATGGTGGAAACAGGGTCGAAATAGTTGTCTTCATCCTGAAAAGTGAGCGTTGTAAATAAGTTCTGATTTCCGTTACTTTTTAAACCCAGTGTCAGTTTTGGTATTGTACATACGTTTCTTATTATCGAGGGCACATAAACCTAATACAGGTACGGCTCTAGGGTGCCTACTTGTGTCCGTCTCTTGGATTATTATAAAACAATTTATTATTTATTGTTATCGTTTACACTATTAATGTCGTTCCTTATGTAAAACCAAGAGAAAATAAATTATTATTATTATTATTATAATTCTGCCACCATTGACATTCAATGGTTGCGACCCATTGTATGTCAATGCTGGCAGGATTCTGCCATGATTTGGCAGAAAATTACGAAATGTAGGAAAACTCGATTAAGTCAGAAGTGAAATAAGTAATTCAATTGGCCTGTTTGCACGGAATTGCGGGATTCTTCTAATGATAGGATTTATGATCTGTCCCCTCTCTTGCATTAGACTCAAAGAATATTAAAAATGGGTGTTATCAAGCATTTTTAAACATTCAGTGGCAATGAAGTCAACATTGTCGTCATTTACGTTCACGTTGCATTAGATTCTAAAAGAGTAGCTTCGAACAACATTCATTACCACCTTTTTCTATCAATTACGCAGGCTAATTAACTACATGGATGGGTAATAAAAATATGTTCACAAAAGCCCTTGTAGTATTTGAGAAAAAAGAGCCTGTTCGTTAATTGCGGAGACTCAATTGATAGGAATTGAAGCAACTAAATATTTCAGAAATGTTGACAACTAGACCTGCCTAAAGGCACCTAATAATATGACGTTCTTTTATTCATGACATGTCCCTTCAGACATTTTGCTGGCAATCCAGGTGGAAATCCTATTAGTTTCAATACGGTTGGCGAATGGATCTGTACTGGGACATCTAGTCTATGACATTTCTGAAAAGCAGACATAAGACTCTTTTTTTCATGCGGAGCAGTAAATAAGCCAATTCTGATGTAAGACATTCGCGACTCAGTCGTAGCTTTATAACCTAAGCTCAGTATCATACTAACTACTTTGAATAGACAAGAATTCGATTGTTTGTAAATAAGTTCTTCTTTAATGAAAACAAACTTATGCACCTTTGACAGCTGTTGATTTCGGACAATAATTTAGAGCCTGTGCACAACAGAACAACAGGATTTTCACAAAGCTCTAAAGGTCCATCGATCGTTGAAAGAGTATGACGCACACTTCAAAATCGAGTGTCTTCTGGGATGACAATTGTAACAGTTCTATGATACTTTACAAATCCAGATATACTGAACAGTGGTCAATTCACAATAGCCAATTCTGCCAGATTTTGCCAGATCTAAAAATGAAATTCCACTCTTATCTCATTCATATGTGTGATATTTATTAAAATAAATACATTCCTGCTAATGTTGGTCACCTCAAACTATCCTTTTTTGTAAAATCTAAACTGTGATAACTTCAAAAATTACATCATAGATCTGTCAGATCTGACAGATTTAATTATGGTGAAAAACTAGATTGAAAGCCTTTAAAAATTCACTTTATAAATTCACTCCAATTTGAAACTAATGTCATTTACATGTTTCAAAAGACTAAATAATCGTATCCAGAAATGGTCTTTAGTTTCTTCTTGCATTATGTAAATTTAAACACAAAATAACTGTATGAAAGTGAGGAAGTTGTGGCATTTCTTTGGTATCGACCTGTTCCAGTTTTTCCTTTTTGAACTCTGTCGAATCGACATAATGTGTCATCAAGTAAAATGAAGTAAATTAAAAATAAAAGAAAATAAAATAGAAAAAAAAACCCAGATCATTGTAACGCGGAAAGCAAAAGATAAGCAAAAGATATTGAATGCCATAATAACAGGAAGTTACCGAGTCGGTCAGACAATTTGATGAGAATTTTTACATTCGAGTTTTTCACAATAAGATCAAAATTTACTTTATAAGATTTTAGTATTTTGCATCACTCATTTTAGAAATAATCCAAATCCAAAAACTGAAATGATGTCGGGTTGGCCCAATTGAATAAACATCTGTCTTCTAAGCCAGTAATGGTCAGTGCTGTGAGTTTAACTCCCACTGGAGGCAACTGCATTTTTTGCTGAAACTTTTTAAAACCTATTGATGTAAATTCAAGCTTGACAAGTAAATTTGATCTTATCGTGAAAAACTCAATTGCACAACTTGACAGGCCCGACAAGTGACCAAATCCGTGAAGAATTTCTGTCGAAGACATCTGCATTTATTCAGAAATATCTGAAGGAAAGAAGGTTGAGACAGTGTAAAGAAGATCAATTATTCACTATGAATAGATGAAGGAAATGATACATTTAAGGAAACGAAGGTTACCTTGCAATGTTTTCTTTTCTTTCCTCTTGCAAATTTACCCAGGAGTTACGTAAGGGATTTCAAGGGAAGATGAGAAATACATAGCATTGCAGCTTTTAGGTTTCAGCAAACAACCATCAAAATTGGCTGTATCACGCTGTGGAAACTTCATATTAATGCGTACACTTCTTCAATTTCTCCTGTAATGATGTTTACCAACTGAGTCGATGTGGTGTTTTGGTGGACGCAAATTAAAGGTTATTTCGCAAAATATGACCTCCCATGTTTGCGTGGGCGACTTCAAATATCGCCAGACATCCCTTACATACTAAATTGCAAAATGTAAATGGATAATTCAGCATCGTGTTTCGCATGAAATGATGTGGTAAAATTTTCATTTACTCGTTAGAAAAGTTTATATTGCTAACTTTGATATGCAGACAGTATCACCTTAAAGAGCAACATCGTGATCCAAATTCAAAGGATTAATGAATATATTCCAGCAATAAAATGTGTTGCAGGCAGATTTGAAGGTAGGTTTCCTAAAGGATGTTGAAGTATCCGTATATATTTCAGAACTATTGGCTGTTAACTAAAATCACATTTCAGTCATTGACGATCAAGAGAATAGCATACTACAAAAAGTCAAACATGGGTCAAACTAAGTAATCGAAGTTTTCCTAGATTATACAAAGTAATGTTGCCAACAAAGGCTTACACATGTTCCAGAAGGGAGGAGCAAAAGCAAGAAATTGAATCCAATGGGGATAAAACCCTAACCCTTCTTGTTATTAATTCTTATGCACCTGTGCTAACCAGATATATGTTAGATGGGAAATCTCTAAACTGAACTTTGTTTTATGCATTACTTCCCCTTTTGGACTTCTAGAATTGATACATCATGACTTTATAAAGCTCTCAAAGATTCAGACTAACAACTAAATACCAAATGTCAGTTAGCAAAGCATCAGAGGCGATCACATGAGGTCCTGGGCTTTATCCCCACTGGAGAAAAAATTTTGTCAAAACATTTTGCTCTTCCCTTGAGAGGTCTATTTGGGTATTTGCAGTACGGCGGTAGTCCCAGTTACAGCTGAGACAGTGCAATGCTATCGGCAAGCTTCATAGACCTCCAGTACCGTGGATCTCTCTAAGGTGTCTTACGTCTGATTCCACATAAGCAAGAAGTACTTGTAGTTTAACTTACTTATTGCAGTATGTTACAACCTTCTATGTTAGGTGCTTACAGCATTTAAGCCTAGCTAGCTATACGGCATTTAAGCCTAGCTGTGTTTGGTACTGAGAGCGCTGTGGCTAAGTCTGACCAACTCCTGAATGTGCCTAGAACGCTTGGTTAAGTACTCGGGGTTCCTTAACCTTGATTGGCTCTGACTAACGTCTACAGCTATTGGCTACCCATCCCACTGGATGTATAGTTGACGGCTGCATGGGTACTTCTGGACCTTCACAGTCCTTCATTACCCATTGAAAACTTCAATACTTAAGTATTGAACTTACTAGTTTTAATGGAGCCAGAGAATACACATACATAAACTTTCCTGCCTTTAGTCAGTGGGGAAGCTTGGGTCCACTGATAACAATTCTAATTTCTACTTTACATGGGGATAACTCGTTTTGTGAGATCTAAGTTCTACTTTAGATGTATTCTCAATTTTGAATTTTATGCCAACAGCTTTGTAATGTGGAGTACATGTATTAAGAATGCAATAATGACTGCCAGTCTGGTGATCTTGACGACTGGTTGTAATAGTTTCTGACTTCTTTCTTTGTGTTTTCATTTTTCTGGTTTGGTTGTTTGTCTCACGGCTTTCTCATTTCTTCGTGAGGCTATCTTCTTGTTCTGTAACTAGAATAGTTTCTTTTAGTTTTCCTTAAATGGATGGATCTGAATAAATTCGATAAAATTTTTGCTGGTGGGACTTTTAGTTAGTGAGTTTTCTCCTGGTAGTAAGGATTTTTATGGAATGCAGTACTGAACACTATCAAGGTAACTGAATCCCCTCCCTTTCCTGAGGGAAAATCTCAAGGGGGCCATTGAGCTTGGATGTAGCTGGGTGAATTTGTTGGTAGGTATGGATTAGAGTCAGAACAGTCACAAAGATAAGTGCGCTAACTTAATTTCCTGTTCCTGCTCTGCAATAGCAATGAATAAGGTACAGTGGTTCCCACTCTTGGTTTGCTAACCCTTCTTTGTAGAAGCTCAGCTGTCCCTTAAAAAACTTAAGTAGACATGGGTTACATTTAAATGACATGGGAACATGGTATAGAGAGGGTAGAGAGTGAGTTATAACTTTGTTTTATTGGGCGGCCATTGAAGGATGGCCTAGCTTTGTGCTTGGTATGGTGTGGCTTGGTCTGGGCTTGGTCCGGTAGTCTTCTGTAAAAATGGATTGACCTACAGGGCAGAATTTTCGGTGAATGGATTGGTAGGTACTTTGTTTGAGTTTGCTTGCACATGACTTAATTTAAGATAGGACTAGATTCTGGTGTGCTGAAGCTAAGATTTGTTGATTAGCAAAATGTACGGCTTGTGGGAATCTATCCTTTGTGTGTCGTGATCTTACTACCTGGCTTAATGGTAAGTTTTCATTGCCTTCGTGTATCTCTGTGTGCCTGTTTAACCTAAGAAATGGTGTATTTTTAATAAAATTGTCTGTTTCTGCCTGGCAACATATATGTGACAGAATGCTGGGGATGTCCATTGTGTCATCATTGTGGGATTTCCTATTCTTAATCTCAGTCTCCTGATTGGTGGTTCTCTCAAGAGAGGTCAGTGTTCATTTGCTGTGGTAATCTGACTGCTTTGTCACAACTGCTCATTGATAGGTTGACCTGATTGGAGTTTCAAGTCCATTTCCTGCTTTTCTATGAAAATTGGGTCATAGCTTGTCTTCATTCTTGCACTTCCTGTGGATCTGTGAGGAAGATTTAGAAAGTCTTGGCAGTGTCCTTGGTGTCTAAAAATCAAATCAACGTTAATCATCTCTATTTCTCTGTTCGATGTGGGTCTTTTCTGCTTCTCTTGTCTCTGTATCTGCAAATCTCTATCAAAGTGTGTGTTACTTTACCAATCTGTGACACTGTTGTACTAGCTTGGGGTTGTCTGTGAACATTAAGTGGGTGTAGATGTTGGTGGGTGTTGATATACTTTTATGTGTTTTATTGGAGTTGATCCAAGGGGCCCAACTCCTCCAAAATTAGGGGCAAAACATGCAAATGCTGAGTGGATTAATATTTCTGACCTGTCCTGAGTAGTATTTGCTGAATTTTTACAAAGTCTGGTGTGCTGTTATTTTTGTTCAGGGGGTGGCTTAAATTTCCCTGTACTTCTGAG
>JBCAUG010033466.1:0-10167 GCA_038406175.1 Haplosyllis leylae | reverse complement strand
TTATTTAAATAAGGAAGAACCCTGTATGTATTTAAATCCAAAATTTTAAAGACATTGATTCTGTGCAATAGTGCTTCCCATGATTCTGTGCAATAGTGCTTCCCATGCACAGTTTTTATTTGTCCAGCATACAGTATGGATATGGAATTTACAAATTGTGACGAGTATTCAAAAGCTTATTATTAAAACCCTTGAGCAGGCAGTTCTCTTTTGAATATATTTGTTGTTTAGAAACCTTTGCTTGGCAATATTCAATGAGTTGCCTCCATAAGGGTTGTATTAGGGGGAAGACCAATAACCATGTGTAAAGGTTTCAGTCCCTAGTTGACACATTCTGCATTTGTCCGATGCCCCCACTACCCATTTACATGCTCTTACATTTGTGACAAAACATCTATTAATGAATTTTAAATGGAAATTGCGTAATTTCATTGAAGAAAAGGACCACATTATTTTACAAATTTGAGGCCACACAGAAATTAAGTCTGAACATTGCAACTCTTGTTCCCAAGCCAGTATAACTGGGTTGGAGGGTTTAAGTTTTAATTGATACAACAAGTTGTAACATTTTTTAACTTGATGTGGACTGAGCATAATGTTTTTGATTTGGGGGGTATCCCCATAATCCCCAGAATCGGCCTGTGTATACCATTCAGAAGATATCTTATCAGTAATCTGTTTTATAACATGTTGTCCGAGCAATTTTACAGTACTCTTTGAGAAGGAATCATCATTATCTATAAAATCCAAGACAGTAATTAGACCTACATCTTCTAGCTTAGCAATAAAGTTCTCATGAAAAACCTGAAAGTTGCAGTCCGCTACCAAGACTGAGTTGTAGGCTAACGTCATTAATCCCACATGTTCCTGATTTGCCATAAAATGTATGTCACACCAGTGTCCTAGTAAACTATGACAAAAGGGTGATAATGTTTTGTTACAGATATATTTGATATGTTTCCGATCTATATTTGATGTGAGAAAAACTTCCAAAGGAATTTTTAGACAGTCTCAGCATTGCAGTACCCAAAAGGATTCAGGTTCGTGTAGTGCGGTACTGATCCATGCCAGTTTTGTAGCCTTTTCATAAAGGATTAAGTTACATGCATTGAAACCTCCATCCACATAAGGAAGACAGAAACCTCCATCCACATAAGGAAGACAAAGAAGCTCCCCGGGCATATGGTGGAGTTTGTTATCACCACAAATGTAATTCACAAGGTAACTTTGAACTTTTCGCAACCATGTTAAACGTGGGGATGGAATACACTTGAATTTACGCAACCATGTTAAACGTTGGGATGGAATACACTTGAATTTATAGCAAAGTGTAGATATCATTAGAGCTTAAGTGTTTAAAATCCTACCCAGCATCATGTTGAAGGGAGAGTTATCGTGTCGTGCTATCGTCTGAATATTATTAAGATCTGCATCAAAATTAGGTTGCAAAGGTTTTTGACCCTTTGTACGCGACCATTGTATTCCCAGGTAATTGAAAGCTCCACCAGGGGAGCATTGGAACTTCTCCATGCCTTTCAGAACAGGTCTTTTCCCAATGTTATCTCCTATGGGGACCACCACTGATTTATGTTTGTTCACTTGTAGGTTGGATAACCGTGCAAAATCATTGAGTTTGCGGACCACCACTGAAAAGGTTGCCTGAGTCCATTTTAAAGCAAGAAGGCCATCATCAGCCATCAAGTTCAATTTGTTACTATGTGATCCTATTGTGATTCCCGCAATTTTGGGATCATGTCTTGATGGCCACGGCTAAAACCTCTAACGCTAACACAAAATAGAGGGGAGAAATTCCACACCCCTGTGCGACCCCCCTAGCAGGGAACACAGCTTCAGACAGATGGCCGTGATTCAGAATGTGCAACTCCTTTCCTGTGTAAAATATGTCGAACCACGCAATGAAAGTTTCAGGGAAATTATATTTTACAAGCACCGAGCGGAGAAAGTTCCAACCTATTGAGTCAAAAAGCTTTCTCAATATCTAATAGAATCAACATGCCTTCTTCACTATCATTGTTACAAGCTGCTATAGCTGCTTGGACATCAATAATTTTTTCATGAATGGAACAGCCTTTAATGAAACCTTTTTGATCCTTGTGTATTAACTGAGGCAATACCTTGGACAGTCTAGTGGCGAAAACCTTTGTTAAGATTTTATAGTCTACCGTGAGAAGTGTGATCAGTCTCCAGGAAGAAGCGAACTGTAAGTTTTTGTCTTTTTTGGAATCAAACGAATAATTCCTCGCCTTTGTGAAATAGAGAGGTGTCTAGCCTTAAAAGCATAGAGATAAGAAGCGAATAAGGGCTCTTTTATGTCTTCCCAAAAAGACAAATAAAAATTGACTGCGAGACCATCTTCCCCTGGAACCGTATCTTTCTTCATTGCTTTCAGTACTTCCTACAGTTCTTCTATTGAAATATCCTTGCCTAATGTTTGAGAACTGGCCTGGGTAATTACATGATTTGGGATCCGAGCCAAAAATGCATTTTTTAACCTTTGGTATTGCAGAATAGCTGGTTGCGCATATAGGTTCTGGTAATAGTTTTTACATATGGATAGAATGGACTTCTGATCATAAACTGGTTTACCCTTTTGATCAAGAAGACATTTAATTTCATGGTTCTTTTTACCTGGCTGGTGAAAATAAAATTTTGTACATCTATTAGATTCATAATATTGTTGGGCCCAAACATATTTTCGGACCAATTCATTGATTTCACAATAAACCTTGTCAAATCGATCCTGCAATTCGGTGACTCTATCCACATATACCTGTATACGAGCAGGGTCCTGGGCTAAGTCTCTCATTAAATTAGCACAGAAAATCTCTTGTTCAATATTTTCAATCTTCTCCTTTCTTTTCTTTTTGCATCTACTCAGATAATCTATCACAAATCCTCTAATCGTCATTTTGATAGTGTCCCAAGCTAAACCCGGTTCCACCTCTTTATTATCCTCACAAGCCTGTTTAATTTTAGGGATCAGTTCAGCTTTGTATCAAGTATCTGATAGTAAAAAGTTTGGGAATTTCCAGTAACCTTTACCTTTTACGTCTTTATTAAAAGCTAAATCTATAATAGGATTGTGATCTGAACAGTAGGCAGGCAGAATTTCAGTGTCTAAAACTGTTGTAGATGCTGAGGGCGATGTCAGGAACATATCTATTCTTGAAAGTTTTGAAATGTTATGACATTTAAATCGGTGTGTGTACCGAATTTTAAAAGGATTGATAGCTCGCCGTGTGTCCCACAGATCATGAACTTCCATAAAGGATGATAAGCATTAATACGAGGGAAATAGTCCAAATTATGGCCCTTGGTATCCATTTTTGGATCCAGGGGAACATTGAAGTCCCCAGCCCATACTACTCTATTGTGACCCATGTAATCAATTTTTGCTGCAATAGAGCTTAAAAGCTTAGCAAATTGTTGTTTTTAGGCTGGGTTCGAAATATACTGAAGCAACCATAAAAAGCTCTTCCCCCAGTCTATATTCTGCAACTATATATCGACCCTCTGGGTCCTCTACGGTAGATATTAACTCAACAGATATTGCTGGGTGCATACCTAGAACTCCCCTGGAATAAGTTTCACCATGCGTGTAGGCTATTTTCCCTGGAAGAAGTGTATTCCATAATTTTTCCACTACACAAGTAGATTTACTTTCTTGAAAGGTGTAAATGTCAGGAACCTCTTTGGGGTCCTCTGGGTACAGAAAATGGATATGAAGTTTACTTAATTTAGTTATGTTGTTCAAACCATTAACATTATAACTAAGCACACCTACTTTGTTATGACAGAACGCACAGATTAAAATTCCTTTTAAGCAATGCGGCATAGGACATTTGTAAGCATAATAATAACAAAAACCCTAGAAAATAAATACCCCCAATAACATAAAACCCTGTATCACAACTACATAATGATCCAGAAACCATACACTGAATATATGGGTAGAATAAACATACAATTATTTTAAGAGAGCACATGTTTGTGCAAAATGCTTAGTTGACGCATTCCGGACATTTTACTTAAATATTGAATTGTTCATTGAAAGAGGAGTAGGAATACCCTTAAGAATTTGATTCTTGGCTAGAAGAAAGTTCTTGATTGTCTTGTAAGCGCTGCAGAATTTCAGGTCGAGCAGGTGGAATGGCATCGTCAGTACACCAGTTTTCCGCTACCAGGACGAAGTCAATGATTTCTTCTGCTACTTGAAGAATTGATTGGAATCTCTTTGGACCAATCTGTTGGGAATATTCTCTGGAAACGAAGACAGCAGCATCACCTATTCTTTTGGTTTGCATCATCCTCAGTATCTTGTAGCCTGCGCTGTGTTCTTCATCATCACAAGAACCTTGTTTTCGTTTAAGTCTGTAAGCCATCATCACGTGAGTGAATCTTGGTTTTAACAATACGACCTTTATGTAGGTGAGACGTATGACATCTAGACGTTCTGTGCGAACAGCATAAGCAACAAATACATTTCCATCTGTTTCTTACACTTCTGTTTCATACAGGTCAATGAGATCTAGGCTCTCTTTACCTTGATCCATTCCTTGGTATACTTCCTCACAAGAGGGCGTAGTTATGGCATCTTTGCACTTTTTCCTGTCCACATAAAAGTCCTGGCGGCAAAAGTGATACTTTTTCGGCACTGCACTAGTTTTGTTTTTGGTTTGGATTTTCCTGATCTCACCTCGGAACTTGCCTTTGGTAGCACCAACCGCTTCACATTCATCTGGACGAACAAAGTATTTATGGTTGTTTATGGGGTGACAACGTCATCCTAGGGTACGTGCTTTAATCATGGCTTGTTCTCTCAAAGTTTCTGAAGATAATCCAACGAACATAACACCTGGTGCCTTGATATGGAGAGTATAAGCCTGTCCATCATTATCTTTTATTTCTTCATCATATTCACTCCGGTTGGATTTTCTATCAGCTTGGACAAAGTGTTTAATTGTAACATTGTCCACTTTCAAAATTTTCTTGAAAAAGGTTACAGCAGCTTCCTTCGGGTTTTCCCCATCCAATTGCTCCACTCCTCCCACAAACAAATTAAGATAGTTTTGTCTATCCTTTTGCACGTTCAATTGGTGCTGCAGAGATTTGTTGTTTTGCTGCAAGCGAGCTGTAAAGCCCAGCAGAACTTCATTTGATGCTTGAAGGGAGGCAACTTCGTTTTCAAGTGCTGCAGAGTGGGATTTACCTGCTGAAACAGTTCCTGTAGCAGTGGTGGGTAATTTTGCGATTTTAACTTCTAAATCTTTCACTCTTGACTTTAAGCCTTTTTTATTGTCTGCTGATTTTCCAAAAACCTCTGCTTCCACCTTGTTAAGATGGGTAGCCATACCTTCCACTTTTGCCTTTTCATCCCCAAGAATGGCTAATGATAGGGTATCTATTGTTTGTCGAAGGGAGGCCCCATCAGATTTCAATGTCTTAAGAGATGTAGTAATGGATAACTCAAAAGGGGTAGCCCCTTCCAGGATCTCCACAAGACTGACCTGAGAATCCTCCGTTTCATTCCCATCTTGGATTGGTGTTGAGCTGTTAAGAGAGAAGAGTTGTTTGTCTTTGATTTGTTCCTCTTAGCCCTTTTGGGCAGAGGATCTGGTTTGGGTGGCATGAGGTAAACTACTTTAACACCTGGCCGGGAGAGGTTAGCTGGGTCCACGTGGATTGGGAGTTGGCGTTTCCTTGGAGCAGATTGGTCTGTAGTTGCCACTTGTGATGATTGAAGCTGATGTTGTTGTCCTGCTGGGGCACCACTAACACTATTTTCCGTGGAGGGTGGAGCTGTGGATGACGTATTATCCTCCATAAGCTACCTGGTGAAGACTGAAATCCAACATGGTGGCGTTAATTGCAATTGTTTCCTGCGCATTGCCGGTGGTGCCAGACGAAATCTGGACCCACCAAAGTTAAAACTGTATCTTGTAATTCGGTCCTTGAGCATTCTGATACTTCTTCTATCACACTTTGATCACCATATCCCACTTCATCTTTCAGTGGTATTTTGGAGTTAACCCTCACAAAACACCCACAAAACTTTTGAAAATATGGTCTGGGCGTGAACAGCGACGTCTTAGCCATTTCGCGACATCACGTGACCCCTATGTCAAACAAAGAATATTTCAAGAAGTATAGAATCAAGGCGGGGGGAACAGTGCCAACAAGAGCCGAGCAATGGTCATCTTGTGCGACCTTTTGGTGAAGAATTATTGGTATAATCTAAAGATGATGTCCATGGCTACTAAGACTGCCAAAACTATAAATAAGTGTCAAGAGAAGGGCAAACCAGGACACAAAAGCAAGTAATTGTTGGAGACAGAGATGTTGAGATGTTTACATAACAACAAAGAGAATCCAATGCATAGCTTACTACAGCATTGCTGTAGATAATTGTTTGAGACAGAAGAGGTGCTGAGATGTTTACATAACAACAAAGAGAATCCAATGCATAGCTTACTACAGCATTGCTGTAGATAATCTTGGAGAACTGTATGACAACTTTATGGTAGCCCCAGAAACAGAAGAACTCTAAAAAATTTTCACATGGAATTCACATAAATAGCTAAAGCAAATAACATCAAATGAAAAATGTAATGCATGATCTTTCAGAATATAATCAGAAACAAGAAAATTTAAAACCAAAAAATGAAAAGAACACCTTGTCACAGTGCAAGACCCTCTCCTTCATGAAAACGGCACACAAAAGGGTGTCACATCACGAAAACTGCACACAAAAGGGTGTCACATAATGTTGTAACACCATGTATAATACCTGATAACACGTAAAAAAACTGTTTTCTGTGGACTGTTACAATATAACTCCGGAAAGAGCCATTTTGTCAAGAAGGAGGGAAATTATTTCCAAGGATTTGTTTACACAAATAGTGCATTAAGACCAACTAGATGCCTAGAAAGAGAAATGGCAGCACCTCCAGCAGGGCCATTAGTTATATGAACAAGTATATTAGAGATAACTATAATTTTGGTCATCCTAACACCCTAAATAACCCCTCTATAGCTTGGTTAAATTTTGTCTTGAGTTGCAATGTGCCATCTTTTTCTGTACTTTTGGCTATTAGAAACCTTTCACATTAATTAAAATGTGTTTCAAATCCTTTCCTTTCCAAACTGTCATGTCATTATATAGATCAAAGAAAGATGCTAAGAAAAACAAAACGAATTTGTGTGGATGCAAACCCAAAAAAACAACTCCCAAAATTAATGCACTACTTGAAGAAATGTATATCATTGATTCTAAAAAAGGTTTTTCTGAAATGGCATGGAAGAAAGCATAAGCTTGAGGAGGAGCAGAAGGAGAATTCTGAAGTCTCTACAAACATATGACCAAACAAAAGAAAATGAAATTAATGATAATTGGCAAGAGAAAATGGAAATATTTGATATTGAACATATACATCACAAATGATTAGTGGTAATGTCTCAAGGAATACATTTATAGAAAATCAAATGTCTATTTTCCATTGCAAACCTGAAATGTGTCATGTTTCACATGTTCATGTTAAAAAATGTGTTGAAAGTAATTCATTATGAAATTACAATGGAAACATTCAGAATAATTCACAACCAGATGAACTTTCAATATTTCCCTTGGAAAAAGATATCATTAATAATTCTGGATCTGATCAAATGTCAATATTTCCATTAATTCGTCCTCTTAATCACCTTCTAGAGAAATATTCTTAGCTTCTGCAACAACATTGAAATCATCTGTTCTTAGTAATATCACCTCCCATCACAGAAATATGGACAAATCCCATTCTATTTTCAATAAAATTAGCTCTTCACATGGGAGTATAGTTTCAGCTGAAAAGCAAAAAGCATTCAGGAGAAAAAGAGTGTTGATCACAAGAAACTAAATAAAACAGTTGACCTATTGATGAACAGAGAACTTCTAATTTAGTAAAGAATCTTGATCAGCATAATTTGACCAAAGATTTCTTATTCTCTGTAAATGGTATGGCTAATGGTTCATTGCCTGTGGACACCATTCCACATTTAGTTCATCTAAAATCAGCCAGATTTAACCAAACAAGAGACAGCAGAAGAATGTGGTACAGCCAAAAAATGAAGAAATTTTGGCATTGCTTTTACAAAGTTGCAGGTGGACCCCCTATCTGATTACTGTCTGGACCAAAAGGAAATAGAAACCAGAACTATGATCCCTCTATGTGCAACATAAATTTTGCTGTTCCGAATGCCAACACAATTATGGCAGTTGACACCAGTGATGTGATTTGTGCAAAATCATACCTCCAAGTATTTTCCATGGTGTAATTGGGAAAATTTTGCAATCAAAACCAAACAAATCAAAAGAATTGATATTATCACATGATGGTAAATCAGTAGGACCAGGATTGAAAGTAAACAGTTCTGGTGATGTCCATTTATGGGATTTTGAAAGCGATCTTAATCTGAAATTAGCTGCACAAAGATTGGAAAATGAAAATGCGATGGTTGATAATTTTGGCATGAGGGAAAATATATTGATTGCTGGGAAATGATTGAAAAATTATCACCTGAAAAAAAGGATGATTTGAGATGGAGAATTTGGAAATGTAACAGAGGCAAATATTTTTAAAATTTAAGAAATATACCAAGTAAGAATAAAAATAAAAATACTAATTTTACATGTGTGTTACATGTATTGTTTCACGAGTTGAATTGAAGTGGGAATTTTTTGCATGAGGTCCTCTTGCTTTATGCCTTTGGGGGTATAAAGGATTGAAAAATCAGTAGAGATACCGAAGAGGAAGACAGACCTCCAGTACCCTGTGGTATCAGGTAGAAAGCTAAAATGCAGGTGCAATGGAAACAAACTCAATTCATAAATGTTGCACATGGCAGAACCAGCAATCATTGCAACCCAGAGGGCATTTGGGGAAGACTTTGAAAGGGGTACTAAAATTAACATCCCGGGAATTTATTGTGGCAATAATTTTGCTTGGGTGGGAAACAATGCAGTAAGCAAGATGTTGATGTATTTGCAAAGTGAAATCAACTAGAAAGAAGGGAAAGTTTTCTTTAGCTTTCAAAAAGGGTGGTCAACCTCCGCTAATCCCAGAACCCAAAAAGGCAATGAGGGTGGGAATGCCCCCCTTGTTTTGTGTCTGCAAGCAACAAGGATGGGATAGCATCCATATCCCAGGTACAAAACTATGAATCTATGAAGGATCTAAATATGGGTGAAAAAATAGATGGGGGGGGACAGGAAATGGACATTTAATAAGTAGTACGAGGGAATGTGGGGCGAGATGATGTGTCAAAGTTCTGGGATTAGACTTGGTGTAGCTATTAAAAATGTTTTGGTTTTCCTTTGATTGGGCTAAAGGGGAAGCTATCGACATTATTGTATCATATATGCTGAAAATATACTTTTACAATATGTGCTGGTTAGTAGTAATTAGCACTTTGTTCATGTAAATGTACATATATATTTATAGAATTGAATGTAGAGATCATGATCTGAAATGAGTGGCGGGTACTGGGTGGTGGATGCTTAGACAGGGTTGGCGCTTATTGCTGAAAGTAAAGTGAATGCTACTGTTAAATTCATAGTTACTTAACTGTTGTGTATTTCTAAATAAAATTAAATCGGTGTACTGTTTTTTTTTATTTTTGAAGTTTTTTAACTTTATTACTTTAAAAATAAAAAAAACTTTAACATTATACCAAGAGCAGAGTAAGTAAAATTTATGAAAAATGAAGGTTCCACTTCGTCGAATGGGTTCCAACCTTCAAAGCCTTCAGTTTCAGTACCAAGTTTACTTAGTTCAGTCTAGTCAGTTCAGTTGAGTTATGGTTTTATCTATACACGCAGATTACTTTTTTGCAAGTTTTTTGGGCAAAGGTTACTCTTTTTGCAGTGCAGAAGACATACTATTCATTTTGGAGCTCCTTTTGCCCCAGTTCGAGGGTCACATGACTACCCACAATACCCAGTCTTCCAGGTCAGCCAGGGGTAAACCAAAGACCATGGAAACTTTGCCTGACCATAGATTTGTAATACATCCTCAAGAAAGAAAAGGTAATATACCAACAAGAAGCCCATGGGCTTTATGCAGAGCTGTTGTGGCTTAAATTGTCAAAAAGATGTCAATTGGCAAATGACCA
>JBCAUG010033454.1:0-18687 GCA_038406175.1 Haplosyllis leylae | reverse complement strand
GCGTCACAAAGTCTTCATGGAAGGATCATGGTGAAGGAAACAACCCCCCCCCCCCCAGAACATGTCACGCTGTGGACGGTATGGTTCTTGCGGTTTCCCGCAGGAGGACTTTCTTGTTTGTGAAACATTTTCTGTAACATCCAGTCGATTCTTTATTTTCACAGAATATATCCGAGAGTAAGCTGAAAATGTTTAACATCGGCAGCATGAATTTAAGAAAGGGTATGACAAAAAGGGAACAGGAAGAGGCAAAGAAAAAGGCAAGTACAACGAGATAACCCCGGTTTAGATTGTATCAAATGGGAAACCGCGTGTTCATATTTTATGGTCACTATGTATGGACTGTATACCCGGTCACGCTTGTAATCAATGACAAGGGCAAAGTAGCGCTTGCAGTAACCAAGTTACACGAAGTGTAAACATGTAGTGAATTTTAAGCGGGGTCGACTGTGAGTTCAGACAGATTAAATATTTAACCAACAGGAAGAGCAAGAAGCAGCTGCCCAAGTGTATCAAGAGTTCGTTGCATCTTTTGATGATGCTGGCAAGAACATAAACAGAGCATGGGTGAAAGGTGGCACTGTTAACCCTTCGGATACAGACAAAAAGGGTGAGTAGTGAATGTACCTCGTGTACCAACTACGTTGGCATGATTTGATAAGAAAAATAATGAAACGACATTGCTGACTATCTTAAAAGTTAAAATTTTTGATATTTCCATTGTACTTTCATTCTTGTACGTAGAGCATGGAGAAGTTAAGAATATATGTCAAAAATGATTTTGAAAGACAGTTTTCTTCCTGAAATGTACACAGATAAACCGGGTAAAGCCAGCAGACTTTACAAACCAACATCAAAACTAGCAGAATTAGCCTCAACTTTTAAATCGTCGAAAGATGACAAGAAAGAGGAGAGACGAGAGAGGGACCGTGACAGAAACCGTGATTCTGAAAAAGATTATTCAAAACCAGTAAGTTTGCAATTACAAAAAGCGAGGATGTTAGCATAATGCCTATTAGTAATGTAATTGTACCGAATGTTTTTGCGGCTCTCTCTCATTTAGGGCAAACCAGGCAAGAAGAAAGAAGTGGAGAAGAAAAAGACAAATCTCGAGATGTTTAAGGAAGAACTTAAAATGTGAGATACATTTTAATTTTCCTTTTCAATTTGTTCCCTTCCCTTCCGTTTTATCTGCATGACGATAAAAATCAAAAATCTTTTTGACAATTGTTTGTTGAATAGCCTACAATCGGAAAGAGAAGAAAGGCGAGCATTGAAACGAAGCATGGGCATTGGAGGTGGTGGAGGGGGAAGTAGTGGCGGAGGGAGTGGTGGCAGCGGAGGACCACCCAGAGAAGAAGAACCTATTCGTCGCACTAGATTTGAACCACTTGACAACATTAGTGAAATAAGCTTAGCGAATGTACCACCTAGTGATGAAAAGGGCGGATTCAATTACGATGATACAATGACCACAAATTTGTATTTGGGAAATATAAATCCCAAGGTAATCATTCCGCGTAATTACTAGATGACCAGTGGTAATCATTATTTTGCGGGAGATTTCCTTGGTTTTTAAGCTTCGTGTAATTTGGTTTTAGCTATCCGAACAATATTTAATGGAACTATTCGGGCGTTTCGGACCACTGGCGAGTGTTAAAATAATGTGGCCGCGGTCTGAAGAAGAACGAGCGCGGGGACGAAATTGTGGTTTTGTGGCTTTTATGAATCGTAAGGATGGCGAAAGAGCTTTGGCATCTTTGCAAGGTATCAATATTCTCGTGTGCAGAAAAAAAAGGATGTACCTTAACAGCGTGTTAGTGTTGAGATAAAATAATCATATATTTGTATTTCTTTTCATATTCACTATTTGGGTTGGTACATTCAGCGCCGTTTAAAAAATAAAAATGTCGACACAATCCATCAAGTCAAATTTCTTTCAGGCAAAGACATTGAAGGGTTCGAAATGAAGTTAGGCTGGGGCAAGGCCGTACCAATTCCACCTCATCCGATCTACATTCCACCAGCTATGTTAGAGTTAACACTACCCCCGCCGCCATCAGGGATGCCTTTCAATGCGCAACCCAGTAAAACTAAGGCGAAATTGCCGTCGAAGATGAGCAGTGACAAGGCATATGGCAGTGTACCACCACCAGATCTTGTTGACAATGACAGCAACAGCCAGGGATCTTCAGTTCCAGATGAGGATCTAGATAAGGTAACCGAAAAAAACAAACTGCAATTCAAGAACAATTTCCCGCTCATTAGTTGTGTCTTGTGTAGTCTTTTGCTAATACTCTTTCAATAACTTTGACAGCTTCGCTTTTCGTACAAACTCTACTGTTTTGATACCATTGGTCGATTAGGTGGACAAAAGATTACCCTTTTATCAACTGAAAAATTAGTAAATAATTCCGATTGTTATTACATTTGAGATTGGATTTGGTTATACATAAGAAAACAAATGAGATGGTTCACAGTAATCTTTTGACCTTTTTTGTGCTTTCTGTTCAAATAATCATGGTGATGCGTTTGTTTATTCAATAATGTGTTGCAAACCTTGCATCTTCTCTTCTTTTCTTAAAATTTCTCCTAGCTGTTTCTCTCTTCTTCTTGCTGTGAGCATCTTCACCCGAGTTTTGTGTCAAAAGTGTCGTCACCCCAGTGGAACCTATTAAAATTTATTTGTAAAGACAATATGCGTACATTAAATAAACACAAAGCGATCTGTTAGTTACACAAATCTCGACAGGTAAGTATATCCAGTGAAATGATGGATAAATACAAAGCAACCAGGAAAAAACGTGAAAGTCGCCAGATGTTTTCAATGTAAAGTAGAAAACTTTAATTAATTTAAAAAAGTAAAATAGTTCTATCTTATTACGGGGACCTGTCTAATACATTTGTCATTTAATTTTTCGACTGGTATTTTCACAGACCTTAGCCAATGCTGTTGTGAAAGTCGTAATTCCAACGGAAAGGTTTGTTTTTTGGATATTTTAGTTCGTGAAGAATTCAAATACTTTTGACAGAAAATTGAAAATGTATTGTCTGGCAGTAGGAAATTAGTAGGTTTAGGCTAGAAAAGGGTAATGGGGGAAAGCATTGGCTATTTACTGATAAAGAAGTCCGGATACACATTACGACACAGATAAAAGCAACGGAACAAAATGAGAGCCACTCAAGGTGAGAAAACTCGACAAAATCAGGTGAGAAATTTGTTCCGGTCAAGTGAAAATTTTGCACATTGTTGACAAAATTGTAAACTGTACCACAAATGTTCGTTTATGCTTGTAACTGCCGCCTTTATGTGATGAAATGGGAAACATTTTCACCAAGTTTACATCTTTGCTTTGGAGCCTTCAATATAGAAACCCAATGGTCATCCATAGAAAAATCAACTGTTTCTCCGAAGAAGAATATGGTCAGGATTAGCATAGAAAATTATTCCTGTGTTTAGGTACAAAATGTGTTCATTTTGGGGGATGAAGCACATTAAACATTTATGGTATGGTCATAATTAGTTTTTTCCTAGGGTCTGAACATTTGATTGTTATAATAATAATAAAATACTTTTGATATTTGGGGAGGAAAACGCAGATTACGTTTTAATGAAATGTCGTTGCTTTCCGTCTATTGTTTCTCAGGAAAGTATACTTTTATAAATGCGATGGTTTCTTGTTCATGAAACGTAGTAGTGTAATATACGTAAACAAATAAGGATTTTAATTTGAAAATACTTAATGTAAAAAAAAGGGTGCAGCGTCACAATTGACATTTTCTGTGAAATCTCATTTATTTTATTTCGAAATTTCAATTGATATTAGAATCAGGGTGGCCACGGCACAAGGAAAACAGGGAATTTGGATGGTCATTTTTCCAGACAGGGAAAACACAGGGAATTTGCCAAAAAAATATTAAAAATATGATTTTACACAGGAAATTTAACTTCAACACAGGGAAAATTTTAAAACTAAAAGATATTTCAGGGTTGTGCTGGGATGTAGCTACAATCTTTTGACTTTCTGAAGCAGATGTTGAGTTGGTATGGGGGAGGGGGGTCAAACCAAGAATGGAATAACATTTTTGCAAGAGACTCCATTGTATTTGTAATTGTAGTTTTGAGAGTAATAGGAGTTATGTCTGTGGACAGTGTGGTGGGTCAGATGTTATATTTTGAAGCCAAAGAAAACACAGGGAAAAAGTTGAAAACACAGGAAAATCTCATGGAAAACACAGGGAAATCTCACGGAAAACGCAAGGAATTTTGACAGGATCAGAGCGTGGCCACCCTGAGAATCTGTATGTTTCCATGTAAAAAGCGTCACTACAATCCGTGCAATTACTATTGTGTAGAATTTGCCAGACAAAATGAAAACCTATGAAATCTTGTTTACTACTCGACAGTATTTCAAAGAATTTAACCCGTGTATGATCTGTGATACCTAGAAAAATTAAATACGTGAAATGGGAGGGTGCGTAAAAGAGGGGAATTTTAACCATCGCGTGTTCTTGTATTACTGGACAGTAACAGTACTGTTTTCTTTCATCGAGTAATTCTTAGTTTAAAGCGAGATTGTACTTATTTAAGATAATGAACAGTGCTCGTCTTTTCGACGAGGAAATTTGATTAAATTCTAGTAGCAATTCAAAATGTACAGTATATTTTATAATTCATCTGATACATAGAATTCTTTTGGATCTAAGGGGTATTCCCTTTGTCTGCTATGATGTGTCTTTAACTTTCAGGAGTTTATTATGCATCATCCATCGAATGATAGAATTTGTGGTAAGAGAAGGTCCCATGTTTGAAGCAATGATAATGAATAGGGAACTGAACAATCCCAACTTCAGGTAAGGACCTTTTTGCGTTATATACATAAAAAATGTGTGTGTGCGAGATTTCTGGTCTTTCGTATGTCATTTTAAACCCAAGAAAGTAGTCATGTGTATTGTGAACTCACGGACGCATGTTTGTTTTCCCTTCCAGATTTTTGTTCGAAAACCAAAGCCCGGCACACGTGTACTACCGATGGAAATTATTCACTATTCTACAAGTAAGTGTGCTTCATTGGAATGGAAATTCTTCTTATGCGTCTCTGAATTACACAACCCCTAGTTTGCAACTCTATTTTATTTTTCAGGGTGATCAACCATATAAGTGGAGAACAGAGGAATTCAGAATGTTTAAAGGAGGATCATTATGGCGTCCCCCACCTGTGGATCCATACAGCAGAGGTATGCCAGAGGCACTGGTCGGAAAGGGTAGACGAGAAGTACGAGATGTTGAACCTGGTTCCCGAAAAGGGCAGTTGTCGGAAGCGTAAGTTCTTTTCATCGACTGAAGTCGTAGTCAGATGTCCTGGAGGTAACAACAAATACATTCAGCTGAAAGTAGTTTTGTTTGAAACATATTTGATACTCATCATTGAAAACATATCCGTAGTGTTGTAGAGAACAGCCGCTCTTCCTGACACAGAAGTCGGCCACACACTACGGAGAAAGGGCAGTTTACAAGAGTAATTTTCATGTTTTTGCAGACAACGAGACAGACTGGAAGATTTGTTACGAGAATTGACACCAGAACGTGTCAAAATTGGGGATGCTATGGTTTGGTGTTTAGATCATGCAGAATCAGCAGAAGAAATAGTCGAGTGCATAGCGGAGTCGCTATCAATATTGCAAACTCCTATTCCGAAGAAAGTAAGTTGTGGCCGTTTTCAGCGCCAAGTGAAAAATGAATTTTAGTCACGCCGGCTCTTCGAGTTGAGCGACTTAACCTCCTCAGTTAAAAAAAAAAAATGCATCGAATTTCAAAAATTCCGAAACCAATGTGCTTTATGACATTCTGAGCAACCTTGATCATTTTGTAAGAACATAGACAGTTCAAACAAAGTTAAGTCAAGTCGCAGAATCAGGTGCAGCGCGACACGATGCTGGTAAACAGTTTGAGTGGTAAACATATGCCGAAAGTTAGCTAACGCGAGTAAGTCACCAAATGTGAAATTCACAAAAGTCAGTTTACAAATTTCTCATGCGTCACAAGATTAGATACCTCGTACACACTTCTCTTACGTAATTTTATACTTCTTGCCTATTTTTTCCAGATCGCCAGACTGTTCCTTGTGTCTGATATATTATTTAACTGCAGCGCTAAAGTTGCTAATGCTTCATATTACCGAAAGTAGTAAGTGTTATTTTGCCTTGAAAAAAGTAAAAATGTACCTTACCTTGCGATTAGTGTTTGCTTGTGGTGCGACTAGTAAATAATGTACTAAAACTTGTTTAAAATTCCTGGTAAAAGTAGTGTATAAAATTTTCTTTCATCATTTCCAGCTTCGAATCTAAACTTCCGGAAGTATTTAGAGATATTCATGAGGCACATCAAAAGATTGATGCCAGGTTAAAGGCTGAACAGTTCAAGGTACTTACCGAAACTTTTTTCATTTCACACAGATATCTGAAAATCCCACCGAACTGAACTAATTCTGAGTGAATGTTTTCTACATTGTAAAGTAAACACATATTAAAATGTGGCCATTGATTACAAATCACTGCGCAAAATTGAAGGGGTTTTTTGTCGACTCCAGTTTCAACAAACTGTATGAGTTCATCAAATTCCAATGTCAAAAAAGTGTTCTGAGGTCACAGGCATCAAAAGGAATAGTTCACCGACGTATTTATGTTTGCATGTACAATTGACTACCTTGTATATTGCAGCAAAAAGTTATGAATTGTTTCCGAGCATGGGAAGATTGGGCTGTTTACCCAAATGAGCATCTGATTAATCTGCAGAATATATTTCTCGGTCTTACTGATTTGAAGGTTTGTAAAGAAAGACCAGTTGTTGTGTTTTGGTAATGTTTGAAATGCATTAACTGATCGATTTTGTGGAAAAGAAATCAGTTAACTGAAAAGGTGGGAGACAATACAACAATATTAAGTCTTTGAAACGCTTGAATGAATGTTTATAGCCGAAGTCAGAAGATCTTGATGGAGCTCCACTTGATCTTGATGGTGTTCCCATTGAAGACCTGGATGGGGAACCATTAGATCCGGAACTGATACGGAGGCGTAGAGAACGTGAACAAAGACACAGGGAAAGAGACCTACGGGAAAGAAGGTAAAATAGACAAATCTTTTCTTTTTGGTTTCCTTACTGGAAAGATTTTGAACGGGTGGAGATTGATATTCCATCAATCATTCTATCATTATTTACTCATTACAGAGACTCGGACATCGATGGTGCGCTTATGGACTCCGACGTAGATGGCATGCCATTGTCTGAAGACATTGACGGAGCTCCCAGTGAGTAGTATTGTCGTACACAGTATTTGATGTAGAATTGTTGCGACACCATAGTTACCTGGTCAAGTGTAATCATCTCAATTAATATGAAGACGACCAATTCAAGCTTGTCCAGCACTTGTGGTTCAGAAATTCTTGTGTGAGACCCACATTCAGAGGGAATGTTTTATGTCGAGATTGCAAGTCTGTTCATGTGCTTTGTTCAGTCCCTTTGTAACAGTGTGAAGTGACATTTGCTGTGATTTCTTTAGTGAAATATGAAGAGGATGTGGACGGAATGCCCATGGACGGTGGTGATGAAAAACCCAAGGGAGGTTTTGTTCCTTCAAAGTGGGAAACAATAGATAAGACAGAGCTTGAAGCGCAGGGTAATGTAAAAAAACAAATTGTTTAAAAATTAGTAAACCGAAGATAAAATGTTTTCAGTATCAACTTTCAAGGGTTGTACTTTAACGTCAGAGGGAATGGATAATCCAATTTCTTTTTCAGCAATGACTACATCAAAGTGGGATTTACTTGAACAGGAGAAACAAGCTGCAAATGATGAAGATGTTGATGGAAAGTAGGTGTTCGTATTGTACATCTTTTGTATAACAGTGTGCATTTTTTTCCTCAGCGTTCAGTCAGAGATATACAGTCTTTTCTGCATGGCACGAGGTTGATCCGATGAAGTCTTCAAATATTAATGACGGACTGTTTTTGTAATTTCAGACCTTTAGTAGGGTACGGAGGTGGCTCGTCAGATGATGACGAAGAAAATTATATCACGCAGAACAAAAGTAGGGAAGGTAGCTTGCCTCATGAAAGAAATTCAGCCGAAAAAGAAACAATGACAGAGGAAAGAAGGGCTAAACTCAGGGAAATAGAGGTAAATTTAAAAACCACGAACTCATTGGTTCTGGTAAAATCAACCAAAAATAAATAAGTGATGTTCGAGAGCAAATACCTCTTTTTGTTTGGATTAACATGTTCAAGGACTGAAAAAAATTAACAATACATGTCAAAAGGAGAAATACCTAGTTTAATTTTCTTTTCTTGCAGCTAAAGGTAATGAAATATCAGGACGAGTTAGAGGCAGGAAAAAGAAGTCGAAAGGAGGGCATGACAATAGCCCAACAACTGGAGCATTATCGAAAAAAGTTATTATCAAAGGTAAAAGGCATAAATTTTGGTTTTTGAGGAATGTCGTACTGTTCTCTCACAATATTAGTAAGATTCTTATTTTTAAAGCCACATAAATATCTCGTTAACGTGACAGGAAGAAGAAAAGACTCGCGAGAAGGAGAGGGAAAGGCGAAGAGAAGAAGAGAGAGAACGAGTGAAGGAATGGGAAAGAGCTAGAGAACGTGAAAGGGAGAGGGAGAGAGACTACAGGTATGTAATACCCAAGAGATAATTCTTCATTTTTAGTCGCACCTGCTTTTGTAAAGCAGAGCGACTTATCTTCTTACTAAGGTGTCTGATTGTTTGCTTGCTTATTTGTAGACAGAGATTTGAATTTCATCTATTCACACCAGATAGCTCACAAGACTGATCTCAAATATTGACACTAGATTGCTCTTTGTTTTTTTGTTAAATGGCCACATATGCTTTAAGAAGAAGCAAATTTATTGAATGCTTAAAACTTAGTATTACATTATATTGCTATAACTAAGTACAGGTACGACACAATGCTGGCAAACATTCTTGTTCCCGAGACTTGTCACTCAAAATTACTTTTGAAAGTGTTGATACACACATTGTTCATCATGATTCGTCACTGTCAGTAGGGAGATAAGAGACCGAGGAAGGGACAGAGAAAGAGACTGGGTCGAAGCAGGTCGAGATGCTAGAGATAATAGATTATCTGGTTTGGTCGATGCGTATGAAAGTGAAGAAGAGACATACAGCGAACCCTCGTCATATCGAGTAAATCAATTTTACATCGGATTAGTACTTTGCTACATTTTTTCATTCTGGTAAAAATATCAACCAGGATTAACAAAATATCTTTGTTATTGTGTTTAGAGAGGAGGCAGACGAAGTGGAAGCAGCAGTCCAAGTCCGGGAAGATCTAATTTACGGAGGTCTTTGGGTGTTCACGATTCGAGGTCTCCAGCAACGCCACCAATAGCATACAGAGGGCTGGAATCGCCACCTTCTAGAAAACGCCACAGGTCAAGGTCCAGAAGTCCAAAAAGACGTCACAGATCGAAATCGCCAAAAAGGTAAGAAAAAGTCCGCCAATTGAATTTTAACCAAAGACTTTTTTGAAATGCAAGTGCCTACTTGCTGATACATAGTGATGTTATAAACTTTTTTCTAGTAGTCGCAGAAAATCAAGACACTGATGAAGTGAGTATCATACGATGAAAAGTTTCGCAGATGTTAAATTCAGAAAATGGTGGACACTTGTAGCATGACTAGTGTCAAGTTGTTTTGAGAATAAATTGTTGGTCAGTGCGTGCATGTGACGTAAAAACACTAAAAGGCAACTTTTGTATTTGTCAATAGTTTTTACAGCTTTCAACTATTTTAAGGTTCCTTCTGGATAAGCATAATGGATTTCTTTTGGCCACATTTCTCCAATATAACGTTATATTAATGACTTAGCGGCGGACCAATGAAAAGAAGCTACCTGGAACACCAAACTGTCCTAAAATAAAATTGAAAAGAATAGTGGGTACAATAAGGGTATTGCGAAAAGAAATTTTGCAAACGGGGAATTATCCATAATTTGTTGCTCATGTCATGGGGGTACAAAAATGAACTGATGACATGCGTTAGTTTATTTATTTAGTATACTGACTCCATACAATGAGCACATGTAGATAGTGGATATGATACTCAGATTGAAAATAGGCGGCTAAGAAGGACAGTCGAGGTCTCAAATTTAAGTCCAAAGCATTTCAAGTACAGTGCATGAACTGTTTCCATGAGATCAACAGTATAATTGCTATTGTAATGAGGGTACACACAATTTCTTTTGCATACCAAAATTTGTTCAACATTTAAAGGTTAGTATAAACAATGTTCTTACAGAATGAAGAGTCCGAAGAGAGGGAGGAGCAGCAGATCACGGTCCAGATCCAGGTCGCCAACCAGACACAAACATAAACATAAAAAATCAAGGCACTAGTACCAAAACAGTATTACTGTGATTTAGTGACTATTTCTAATGGAATTTACCACTCACCATTAATTCACTGTTATGCAAGTGTTTTATTTCCTGATGCTCATTATGTTCAACAAAGGATGTTTTCAGTTAACATTTAAAAGAAAACCAATGCAGAATTTCTTTTGCTTAAAAAATTGTGATGGCTTTCTGTGTGCAGAGCGAATGTAATTGCACTGGGGATGTGCACAGAACAACTGTTTGATCGTCGATTGTGAACTTTCACTCGATGAACGTCATTTCAACGATAAATGCATTGGAGATACAATGTAAATGAATAGCAACTTGTCATATGTCTCCAGTTCGATTTTTACAATAAAATTTATGGTTTCCTTGATTGTATTTGGATAATTATTTGACAATTATTATGATGTTGAGTAAATTGATGTGTCGTAGAAAAAAAAGAAGAAAACATTCGTCAAAAAGTGAAAATGGTGGCTCTTGATTGGTGCAAATGCTAGTTGATGTTCAGTTTGTTCCATTTGATCAGTGGTAACTTGGTCGTCTTACTCCCTGTAAATAAAAGCGCTTTCTGCATCTGGACATGTTTTTTTTGATGTCATTGGAAAATTCTGTCACAGATGTAGGCGCCATGGTGTCGCAGCTATTTGTGTACATGCTGTAAATCATTTTAAATAAAAATATTGAAAACTACATGATTTTTCATCTTGTAGTGAATATCGGCCCGATTGTGAAACCAATTCATCGCCAATAATACTTTTACAGTGGTTTAATTTTACAACATTAATGAAAAACAAAAGCTAAATAGTAACTTTGTTGGCAAAGATTTTGAAGTCATTACATATCAGGTTTACCAAAGATCGAATTGATTTGTTCAAATATGGGATTTTATTGGGGCGTCGGCTCAATGAGCGGAGCGATGTTTCTCACTTGGGCGTCTGTGCGTTTATGTTTCTTGTTTGTGGACAGCTAACGAAAGTCTAAACTTTCATCAGGTTTCAAAGATTCAGAAACCAAAATATATTTCAGGAACTTGGATGCTTTTGTGAAGAACTTGGAAACTTTTCAGCTCAAGCTAAAAGCAGTTATGTTTAAATAGTGACTGCCAAAATCACCTAATTTTTGGGTGATTAACAGTATAATATCCTAGAGGATTGTGTCACTGTTAATCACATGAAGGGCTGAAGGCAGTTCTCAAGTCTCATGTAACAGGTTGTAGTGAACTAATAAACTATTTGAGGAGTTAGGAATCTATAAGTAGCAATTCTGAGCTCTTGCAGTCAATGCATGCCACATGACAATGCGGTTACAATGATTCACCCCCTCAAATGCGTACATGTACAGATCACGTTACATCTGTTTACCCCCTCAGGGAATACCCAATCAGAGTCCCTGTGTCACATGCACCAAGTGCAACAGATAATTAGGCTATCGTGTGATCCAGTCAACCAATCATAGCATGACATGTCAGTGAGTATTCCTACTCACCCCCTCACCCTCCTACAGCAATAACTACTGGTCCAATCATGTTGGGACTAGTGGCAAACCTAGTTGACAGGTCCTAGTACCTGGGTTAACCATAAAAAGGTGTTGAATAGCTCCAGTCCTTCCCCAAGTTCTCACCCCCTCCAGGGAAGTACTTTGTGTAGCAGCATTAATATTCTGGTACTTAGGCTTTGAGTATTTAAGGGAGGCATGCCCTATAAAAGTAGGACCTCCAGAAAAGCCACCAGATTGTTAAGTGCCAAAATAGCAGCAGCAGGAACTCAGGTTGAGCTGACTCTCCCCTCAGGATCTCTCAAATTGCACATTCTGGCTATTTGTGCCACTTTTGGACATCCTAGCAGTATCTTTGGATCTTAAGGAGGTAGTGAAGTCAGTCCAACACCTGAAGCACAACCTGTTACTTAAATGCAATTTCAATACCTTTATGCCCATTGTACAACTAAATGTGAGGAGTTGACTTGAATTTCTTAATGTAATATATTTAAGCACTTGCACTTATGAATGTCCTAAGCACTTGCACTTATGAATGTCCTTATCTTGCAGAGTTTATTGGCTGTACTGATCCTCTTGATTGTATTCCACTGTGCTGTAAATGTACCTTTCCTGTCAGCTGTACCATAGTGCAGGCTTTTTGTGCAAACCTGTATCTTCCTCTGCAAGTTGTATTCTGCATAGCTGCATTAGATTTGACTGTATCCACAGTGCCATTACTATTTTGTATACCTGGACTCCTCAAGAATGTGTTTACATGTGCTGTCTGCAAACTGTGTTCCAATTGACTTTCCAACTCCTCACTTCATGAACATGCATTCAATGGACTTGGAGAAGAGCTATTGGACCATTAATGTTGTCTCCTCAGTGTTTCATAACTGTTCTACATCAACCAGTCTAAGGAGTAATTAATAAAGACTGTGCCCAAACTGAGTGTTTGTATTCTTCACAGACTAAGTGTTTCAGCGGAGACACTCAGCAACTCACCAGTCACAAATGAGCTTTCACCCGGTCAGTGAGGAGAGCAAGAGTTGTTTAATCTCAGGGGTGGCAGCAGTTGTTCATGGGTGTTAGTTTGTACACTGGACCTATTGGAAGGGAGGAGTGGCTGACTGTACTACTGGGTGAGGGGGTAGAATAGTGGGGAGTTCACTAGAACTGCAGTATCTTCACAGTTAGTGAGCTTAAAACAACCCAAAATAGACAGAAACCAAAAACTGGTGACATAAATAACCCTAACTTTCAAAATAAATTGTGATAATTCTTAGTAAGAGAATTTTATTTCTATCAAATCTGACATCTATCAGATTTACTTATTCTGAAAAACTCGACCGTGATTGCACAAAAAAGAACTAGGCGCGTTGTTAGATATGTGGTCTTGTCCACTCTGCGCTGAGCACAGGACATTCACAAATAGAAAGTTTGCCACAGATAGTAATAGGGACAGACTTAGCGAAGATGGTACACGGAGGGATTCAACATCATATAATCTAGTGTTTTCTCATAGACTTTCTGGAATACTACTCCACGTAATGTTCATTTTCAAAATTGATGCAAAACACAAATTCACATGTTTCTGTCGGTTTTACAGATATCAATTACGACACAGTGTGGGGAAATTTAAAATTTCCAGAATTTTCGAGATAAAATCTTCTTAATTTTTTTTTTATTTCTATCGAGATTGATATATTTTCTCATTGGTATTTAGTTTCGTAAAATTATTGAAATTCCAGCTAAATTCTAGCAGAGGGTAATCACAACATAGCAGAATTCATTTTTTTCGTTTTACATTTCATAATTCAGCTATTTTTTTTTTGATAAGTAGAAAAATAAAATATGTATGTAAGATGCAGCGCCCCTCTTTTATTGGCTATTCCAGAGAAATTGAAAAATTGTCGCAATGCTTTCTCCAAGTGATAGCAAATGAAACAGAAGCAGCCAGGACTTACGTGGAACAGTTCGGGAATGCTGCTTTAACTGATTACGTTGAGCACTATGGATGCGCATCAGGTAAACGCGATGTGACGTACTGGGGAATTGATAATACCAATTTTTGGTTCAGTAACATCAGATTACTCAATATGGGAGAGGGATCTATTCTTGTTAATTATGATAAGTTCTTTCTTCCATTCCCTTTGCTTGACCATATGAGCTCATAATACGTCAGTTTTAGGGAATTATAAGTTTACGTAGTTGTCTGTTGGGTTCACGTTCGTTATTTCCTCATTCGAGTTTTTCACAAAGACACAAAGTTGGCAATGTTGGCATTATTGCCAACTTTGTATTCCTGTAAAATTTCAGTTTTCAATTTTAATTGCACCAACTGGTGTTAACAAATGTGAAATTACAAATGAAGGGGTAATGTAGGATTATATTTCAAGATTAAACATTTTATCGGACTGATCAATTTTTAATAGCACAGCTGAAATGAAGTTGTTGGCATTCTTGTTGGCATTTTAATCTAAAAATGAACCCCAAGACTTCATTTTTTCCAACCAGGTTCATCCACTGTACAGATTACATCTGGTGTCACCATCACGTCATTGTTACTACTTCTGTGTAAGTACCTTGTGATAAGAATAATAAAAAGTACGGACGAGAAACTTAAAACCTTAACGGCGTTGATCAGTCTTACCATCGCAAAGACGCAATGGTACAAAAAGTACATAATTAAAAATAAAGCTGATTTAACAAATGTATTCGTCTTTTGTTTCAGGGATGAATGACGTTATGAGCATCTTGTACTGAACAACTAATTTATCCTGTTTGAACTCGGTTTTACGTTTAAAGTAGATTAACCGAAATGATAATTTACAACAGTATTCGACTTTTTGGAAAATGACCTCAAACCAAATTAACTTTCCTGCAAGTTAAGAGTGACTCCGGGTACGAGTGGAAGGGGTCCATGGTCTCTTGTAATTGCGAAATAGGTGAATAAAGGTGGCAACATATATTACAGTTTCCTGGCTAGTACATCTGTCCAATTATTCGAGTTTTTTCTAAATATTTTTACTGAAGTCAGCGAATTCAGTGACAAAAATATTATTATTTAAAAAAGAGGATGAGAAACCAGCACTCTGCTCAGCACAACTAGAACACTGGAAACAGAGAAGATTTTTAATTGACACTATCTCATGCTTCAGTGATTTGTCTGATTCCCTGAATTCACTGAAAGTTCGGTTCTATTTAGGAAAAACTTCATTGGATCTGCTAAGAGAAAGTTGGGAATAAGGCACCAACCAATCGGTGTTCTACAATCCTATTCACTAAATCAAAAAAAAAATGTTAAACAAGAAATTCAATTGGCCTGTTTGCGCGGAATTTGGGCATCATAATTCCATACAAATTTCCAATGACATTGCCACTAAAATAGATTTTACTGTGGCAAATGAGATGCCTAACACTAAAACCTTTATTCACAAAGACCATAATATTGCATGAGACAATAGGGAGCTATTTGTTAGTTGCTGAAATATAAAACCACCACGCAAATGAGAGGCAATTTTGGCCAAATATGGTAAGACATTTGTTCAAGAAAACTCAATTGTGGTTGCCGACTGTCTGGAACTTTTCTTATCTTGAACACCTGAACAGTTATCAACAAAGTTAACATGGGCATTTGTCAAAAATAAGTCGGCTACAAATTATATCTCCACAAACATTGCAAACTTGAATAATATGTTATTGAGAGTAATAATTGTACAAGTGTGTAATTATCAATGTAACTAAGCTACAGACGGAGTTTTTTTCTTATTTAAACACAAGAAAATATATACCCCCTTGCTTTGCTGTAGATATTAATCCTGTTATTGGTATTAGTCTGTTAGTGGCTGCTCCCCTCTGCAGGGGTGACACCATTCATGCAATCGGCTTTTTGGAGAGGGGTCTATGCAGAAGCATGAGGAAGGAATGCTATCAAAGCCACCACTGTCAGCCTGAAATGTCATTGAATGGAGGTAAAGACACAAATAGGCAATTTCTGGATCAGCCTATATTACTTGAGTTCTTGAGACTGAAGAAAGAATACAGGAGTACATTCATCAAAAAAGTGTACATTTTAAACTGTTAAACATGCAAATGGTCTTTCCTGCACAATGAGGTAATTTCCTTGAACAAATGAAGAACCATAGATAAAACTACTGCAAAGGAAAAACCATCCTTAATGTGCAACAAACACATTTTGTACAATAAGCACACAGATGTGAGGCTCAACTACAAGGTCCAGTTAAGAATCAGTCACTTAAGCTGCCAAGATCATTAAATGTGTAAATCTAACTACATTAGTTACAACAAACTAAACAAGGAGTGAGTCTGGTTACTTTGTTAGTGTGAGACATGGCACTCAAATGCTACAAATTGGTAGCTCTTACATCTATATGAAAAGTTCCTGCTGTTAACTTATAGTACTTAACAGTCTAGTGGTTGACCTAGAAGGCCTATAGTTTAAGCAGTAACTTAGGATACTCCTTCACATCAGAAATCAATTTGCACTTTCAAAGAGACCACATAGAATGCTGTGTGAGTACAATTAAGGGTATTGGCTAGGAAGATGTGAGTAGCAATACCACTAAGTACTCCGAAAAGATGAGTGATGTGTGTATGTGACAGATACGATTTGATTATGTAGTAGATCCAATTCACAAAGGTAAAGTGCATGAGCAGTTCATCTTCATATGATACTCCTTTCTCGCAGAGTTAGTGTAGTCTAAGGAGAGGATACTACCAATTTATCAGAAATCAGCTAGTATGAGATACAATAGAGTGTCTTATACGTATGAGTCACAAGCATATAGAAAATACTTGGCTGTATTAGGTAAAGTAACTAATTGCTATGCAGGGACCTGGTCAATTCCTGATCAAGCAGGAATTATGAAAAAAACTCTATTGGATGACTTTCTCAGATGTGTCTACCCTAAATTATTAATCTCTACTGTGAACTTAGAAATGTGCTCAATAGGGGCTTAGTATACCTTAAAATAGCCACACAGATTTTCTCTTATTTCATGAAATACACACCAAAAAACACAACGTAGCATCGCAGATCAGCTGTTCTCAAAGATATTCTGAATGACATATTAGATAAACTCCCTCACTTCCAAATTTCTAAAACCTATTGCTACAAATATCAATTTTCTTAACATCCAGTTCGCTGGCCCTTCACATTGGAAAGACATAGCTGTCAAATTAAGAGTTGTGCTAAAAATAATAAAGAACACTCACTCACAGAACAGTCACTCCAAGCTCATCCCAAGTCTATGTTTTAAAAGTTCAACTTATGTTTTTTCTTAGTATTACATTACTACACGGAACAAGATCTACGGAATAATATTCTAAAAAAAAGTGTGGTACACTTAAGTGGAGTCCAAAAAAACTTGCATTATTGTCTACCAGTTTCAAAGTACATGTTCCTGAGTAACAATGAAAAAAGTGAAATGATACATACGTAATAACTTATATAAATGAGAAAAATAGGTAAATATGATTGTGTGTTGATAATGGTTGCAGTTATCACATTCTTCTTGCCAAGGTGTCGCGTTAAAATCAGATAGTTTTCAAAATATGGCATCTGGTGTGAAATCCTTTGCCATACTAATAGTAGGTAAGAAATCTGTTTTCATACAATTATTTGAAAAAAGTTCACAGACGGAATTTCCATTTTAAAATAGATCTGTAACTTAAAAGTAAGACGTTTTATTCAAAGATTCAAGGATTTCAGGCATCTGTGTGGTGGAATCAACCTTAGGACAACAATGCGACATTGAAGTGGTATGAATCGTTTTCCGTTCTCTTTGCACACACGAGGTTTTCGTTTTTAACACATATCTGGCATTTCTGACATTTCCGTACAAAATTGACATCAAGGGTTTTAAACAGCAAAAAATAAAGTTGCCTCCAGTGGGAATTGAACTCACAACACCAACCATCAAGGAATTAGAAGACAGATGCCTTAACCACTCTGCCACCGAGATATGTGTTGAATGGAAGATCCCAGAATTGACCTGTTCATATCTAGATTCAATAGAGCATGACTTTATAAGGATAACAAAAATCTGAGACTTACAAGGAATGACAGATTGATTAAGTGGATAAGGCATTAGAATTCTAATCCATAGATGGGTGGTGCTGTGAGTTCGATTCCCACTGGAGGCAACTTTATTTTTTGCTGTTTAAAACCCTTGAGTATTGCTGTATTTCACGTATTCACCTTCATCACACGATAGGAAAATTAGTAAATCTTCACTGCCATGTGAAAAAATTTTACAATAATAACTCACGAGAATTTCCTTCCACTTTCCTTAAAAATGGTGGTGATTTTGTGTCGAAAATTTACAATATTTTGATTTTTGTCAAACACTTAGGGATGATCAAAATATTTTGAGCTTTTTGACATACATCGATTACCCATACCACATAGTTCAAGAAAGGTCTGACCTCCTGCAAAATCCCTCTGTATCCTACTCATCCGTCACTGTGTTGAAAACGTAGATCTAGTTCAGTTCATCTTTCATCTGCTAGAACAGCATTCATGTCTGTTTTTGAAGGTATCAATCAATTCTGACTGAGTTTTACAGTGCTGATCTATGATATTTGGAAGCATAAATAAATAACCCATATACACCCTGGAGGAACATCACAAATTTCGGATGAAAACGGAGATATCACTAATTTCTGACTTTCTCATTACCATGGAAGTCTATGGGGATTTCAGTTTTTCAATGGTGGAGACTTTACTGGTGAAATTACAAATGTAATTCTTCAAATAATAA
>JBCAUG010033443.1:0-10167 GCA_038406175.1 Haplosyllis leylae | reverse complement strand
GGGGGGGTTGATGGTTTACCATCAGCCCCCGGTTGATGGGTAAAATTTGACCAAAAAAATATCCACTCAGAAGTAGTCAGTGCATCACAGATAGTCTCCTTGCGGAGACTAAATAATACAAAAAGTTGTTGACTCTATATTCTATTGGTAATAGATGTACTCTAGATTCTACACATCGATGACGTCCTTTTTTACACTTAGAACTTCCACGAAACTCCAAAACCAGTTAACAGCGAGGAATAACTTGCAGTCTACCTGGCTGCAGAAATAAATAAATACAACAAAGGTATCCCCAACCCTTACCTCTTCCTGTATGTAAAACATTGTGGACATGAAGAAATCTATGGAAGGAAATAAACACATCCCAGAAATCCATCGTAATGCAAAACATCTAACTCACAGCGTAATAGTTTTACCTGATTAAAAGACTTTTTTAAAATTTTCACTCACATTTTTTGCAGATTCACACGATATTTTTGCATTAGCTAAAAGATACATTTCTGACTATTTCTGTGTTTGTCCATACTTAATCTACGCGACACTTAATGAACTACACGACGCATTCAAATGGAATTACTGCTTTTAGTGACGACCTTTTTGTTGCTGAATTATAATGTGTAGAACCAATTGATTAAACTTGCATAATTTCCTTGAATATGTAAAAAAATCCAGTTTTTTTCTAATAAATATTAATAAAATGGAGGATTTAGTACCAACTGATTATTTTACCTTTCTAAATTATTGGTCAAATAAAATTTTATGTCATGGCAAAACAAAGTTTTCAAACAAATACATTCGAAAAGTGAAATGATTATTTTGGGTCAAATACTCCTTTTTCTTTGTAAGAAATAACTGGATGGCTCAGCTTTTGAAAAAGATCATGTAAATGTAATCGTTTGCTTAGATTACTCATACACATTGCATAGTATCAAAAGGTCAAGGTAATTTGAATGTGCACTGTGTTAACATTACAATGCTTACAACATTTTATCATGAGAAAGGCAATGGCAAAGATAATGATGACAGACTACGAAAATAAAAGAAATGAGACATAGTGTAATAATAAAACAAATATCAACATTACAATGGTGATTACTAAGTAAATCAGAAGGATGACTATTAACAATACAAAATGATTGCCGTAATCAAAAATAAAATTAACTTTAAGAGACACCAAACTGTTAAATAATGAGCCATTAAACTTATCAAAAGGACTGGTCCCCAGCTGTTATGCACTAAAATCTGGTCTGTCACATAAGCGAAGTCATGGCAAATACAGTGGCGGATCTGGGATATCCCTGAGGGGGACGCCAATCCCCCGGGGGGTGCCAACCTACTATTTGACCATTTTTTCCAAAAACTGCATAAAATAGAAAAAATTTTGGCCCAGGGATGCCCGCCGATCCGCCAATTCAGATAGCACAGTAAACTTTGATTAATACGACAAAGATAATAACAAGGATAAAGATGAATGTCATGTTTATTAATACTAAAATGAGGCTTTGCAAAAGATTTTGATCTGATGAAAGACAAAACGGTGCCATTTGGTTTTGCAATGAATAAGTTTTGTTGATACAAACTGGAAATCAATTTAAATAGAAGAAAAATGGCTTCAGGTTTTACAGCAAACGTGTGATGTTGAAACGGATTCTTATGATAGATTTGTGGTAGATCTAATAATAATTCCATTTGTAAGAGTAATTATAAATGTAGGTAACATTTTAAAAAGTAAGACTGCTGAATCAACATTTAGATCTATGTGTGAAACACATAATGTACAATGTGTAGCCCGAACATTTTGTACCCTTGATTCTTAATTGTAACATGCTCCTTTTGTAATTATTTAAAATGGTGTCTGCTGGTTTATTTTATTTTCTCTCTGATTATTGCTGTTTCGGTGGAATGTACGTTTTGTACCTCTTGGAAATATAAACAATGAACCAATAAGATTAAAGGTCTGCAGTCAGGTCTGGCTCCACACCAACGATGACCATGTTGTAGAGTTGTCTCTGTTCGTTGTTACAGTTTTGCCTGACATTGTTGTCTGAGATAACACCACCATTTTCTTGAAAGAAAAGCATATCTGAAGAAGAGTTAACTTCTGTAGTTTGCCTGGTTGATGTGGAACTCCCACTACCTGATGGTAAATTGGATGAAGTTTTCACATGGGTCTCTTTTGAGGGGACACCCATTTGAAAATTCTCTGTTTGACGTCCTTGCATAGATGAGTTGTCATTAACTGTTTCTTTGTTGTGTTGCATATTATTTACATTTTCTAATTGACGATGGTTGCACCACAAGACATGATTGTCGTTGAAACTAGATAGCACAGCTCGGCAAGTCATAGGTGACTGATCACCTGGCGAAGATAGCAAAGGTGACATCTGAAGTCTTTGTGGGGATTCTTCTGGATTACCGTTAACGAACTGAGTTTCACTCAAAGGAACTTTTTCTTCTCCACCTTCTTCGTATCCACCAGGGTAAGGAGGCGGTGACTCCGAAGGGGGATAACTTGACCGAAGGCTAAGTGGAATGGCTCCTGAAGTGTACAAGAATTTAGTAATACATAAATTATTTGCGCCTGCAGGTGAAATGTGGATCCTTTAAAATTACCAAGCTTATATCGGTTCTACTACAATACCTTTGACAATGGTTTTGTGACTTAAACAATTCGATGTTAAGTCGTGTAAACTAAGATTTCAGGGGCATTTTGGCTAATAAATCAACATTGTACCTGGCCGGTGTCTTACATGCTCCAACTGCATTAAACGTTTCGAGCAACTTTGTACCATTCCGTCTTGATTAAACTCAAAACTGATTGTACTTACCTGAATGGTTGGAGTGGTTTGTGCAAACAGGATAACCCCTTACATAATGTCTTTGGCTATTAGTCTGAATATATTCTGCAAAATGCCATACGTTCAAAATGTTAGGTGTCTTATAGTTTGCATTGAGGTATATTTTGCCAATCAGATTGGCGAAAACCCTAAAGCGGAAATCATTGGATCAATTTCACGCTATTTTCCCAAAACTCCACCTATTCCATTAGATAGACCTTAGGCAAAGGTAGTAATAGCGTCACACAAATGTTAACTATTTCTCTGAATTTCTCTGGACAAGGTTTTAAGAGCTATTGTGTCCGTACTTTGTAAAGTATTTTCACAGTGCCAAATAGACACAACATTGCACTTGTCATGATTCTGCACAATGCTTTAGATTAAGTCATTTAGCAATGAAAACTTAAACTTTATATATGTAAGAAACAAGTGCTGAAAAATACAATTAACAATTCAGCTATTATAATGTTTTTCATTTATTTGGTCAGCAACTAATGCAGATAGTACTTACCACATCCATGTGATCTTTTCCTCTTTTTTGAGAAGAGGCAACACTTGCGACAATAACACAATGTCATCACAATAATAAATATAACAAGTATCAATACAAATAGGATTCCGACTAGGATACCAAAGCTAAAAAGAGAAAAGAAAAGTGCGCTTTCAATCCTCAAATTTTAAAAATTGAAACATTTGTAGAAGCAAAGATGATGATTTTTTTTTTGTAACAACAATTTCTTACAACCAAAAATATGTCAACATTTTATTTTTTAATGACATTTCCAACGGCCTCTGTTAGTGCAACTGGGCATCTGAATATGGCTATGAAATACATCATAGTGCGATATCTGACAGAAGTGTACACTGAAATTATGGTAACTGCATCTCGATGATGAATTATGGGCAAATAAAAGGGCTTGGTGTCTTTATGTGTGATCTCTCGATCACCTTAAAAGGCGAGGAACACTTACTGACGTCCTTTGAATTTGTTGTTATCGGAATTGCTACTGTCTACTTTAGGACAACAGAATCTGTGCTTATCAGTACCACAACAGTACTCATCATTTGGATTTCCCCATTTGGGACAATGAAAACCATTATTCCACTGGCCGTGCCTGTCCACAAACCCACCGCAATACTCAGTTGTTCCTATAAAGAATAGAATCCAAAGAAATATTAAGTTGTATTTCATGGAGAATAAAAAGTTGGTGGCTGGAAAGAATATGAGGGACATTAAAATGTGACTTTAATGTTGTCCATTATTTCTCCTTGTGTGTGTCACACACTTTCGTTCGGTGTGTGGATTGTTAGTCTCCTTCGGGAGACTATCTGTGACTCACTCTCAAGTGAGGAGAAAATTCTGAGTGGAGAAAAATGTTGCCAAAATTTTGTAGTTCACCCTAAAGTCTCACAAGATGTGTCACATAGTCCAACACCAAGCACACATTCCCCCCTATCCCTTTCCCCACTGGATATAGGGAAATTGGGTTTTAGGCAGCTTTGGACTCAGTATCAAAAGTTGGGATGACATCCTGCCCCCTCCCCAGCAGACATAGGGTATTCAGTTTTTAGGCAGTTTTGGACTCAGGATCAAAAATTGGGATGACACCTTACCTCTCTCTGCAGCAGACATAGGGAATTTGGGTTTTAGGCAGTTTTGGACTCAGTTGGGATGACACTCTACCCCTCAGCCCACCAGTCAACATAGGAAATATTCACTATTGAAACCAATGCTTCCCTGTGGAAAGTGTTCTTAACTTTGCTTTCAGTAACCAAATAGTAGTACATGTAGGTGTTTGCTGTGAGAAATAATGATGCGAAAACAACTCAAGGTAGTTTGAGTAATACTTTATTAAATTCACATAGGATAACCATAGAGACGGTAGAATCCAGTTATAACACTGTGGAATTTCAATTCATGGAATAATTATATTGTTTCACAATGCCATCAAAATGAATATGTTGGAATTTGTTTTGTACTGATGGTGCTACTACCTGATTTTGTTTTATCATTACGAGGAGGAAATTGATCCGAGGACTAAATGTTATATTAGGTATTGTGCCTTGCATTTAAATCACACTCTGTACATGAGACCTTCAAATCTAATCGTAAGGCACAAACACAGATAAACCTAAATTATGATAATTAGAAGTGAAGTGCCAAATAGTATAAATTTTGGTATTATATCATAAACTGACAAATCCTGACTCATTTCATCATATCAATTTTTCTGCCTGTCAGATGGGGTCGACTGGCTCCATAGTTCAGTAAACGTCTTGTCAGGCTTAGTTGCAACATTTGTGGGCAAATAGTGCAGATCTGCTTCTGCAACTGAAATTGTTTCTAATAGGAAATGCTCAGCAAACTCATAACTTCCTCTCAACTCATTTACTCATTTTAAATTCTCTATCTGTCAGATAGGGTTGGAGGGTCATGTGGTACCATAAACAGTTCAGAACTGCTTTCTAGCCCTTGACTAGGACAGTGCTTGGTAGCATGATTATTGCAGGGAGATGTCAGCTTTAATAGACTATCACACAGCCACCCAATTAGATGGAGATAAATGGTAAACTGTGTCTTGGTGAGGAGTTCTCTCCCTTTCCTGGACAGGTGACCTCAAGCAAATTAGATAGCAGATGTGGAATAGTGCTTCATTAAATTCTACCACACTTTAATGCTCCTCAACTCATTTGAGTTAACTTGTCAAGAGGGAAGGAATGAGAGGAACTGGTCATCATAGCATAGTGTTCACACCTTGGGCTCATGCTCAGAACTATTCCCCAGTTCCTGGCTAGGCAATGTAGAGTGATACTATTTTGGAGGGGCCCAACTTTGACAGACTACTACTCACTGCCCTATTAAGATGAAGATGTGTGGTAACTGCACCCAGAGGAGAGGTGTCCTCCAATCTAGGAGAGGTGATCTGAAGGAAATTGGCCAGGCAGATGCAGAGTGGTGGTCCATTAAAGTTGGCTGCCTGGATATGATATTTGTGTATTTTTAAAGGAGATGGTCTAAAACAGGCCCTGTAAGCATCCACATATTCATTATAGTGGAATATAAATGTACTAGATCTGAACGCCAAAAGCCAAAATTTACCCAGTTCCTACACCGTGCAAGTCTAATATAATTTTATTAAACAAACGTATGTATTACGAAATAAATTACTGTACTTTTTTTCAATTGCAGAAGTCTACGTATCTATGAATATAACTTAACGTACTTTTGTGACCAAATTTCTACGTATTTATGAATGTAACTTAACGTACCTTTGTGACCAAATTTTCTTCCCATGTCTTGTTTTAATATCCCGCAAGGTCAGATTCATGCAAATATATCTAGAACAATTTAAAACTATTGTGGGAAAAGCTATTGTTTTGTGACATTGTGCAGAGACATTACTAGAAGCAACTTCGCCAATACATCTTTTTCTCTTGGTATCAGGTTGCAAGTCAGTGGCAAAGTTCCCATAATATTATGGTGCAAAAGTGAGTACAAACAAATCTGGCTATTTTGCCCAGTGGGAGTTTTCAATGTGAGAACATCACAAACGGATTCCATTCTACTTTTTCTAACATGTCAGACTTAAAATCTCAGTCTTGATCCAAATTGATTACAAATGATAGGTCTTTCTTTTTTCTTCAGGACGAAAATACACCAGCAAAGAGTAAACACCAAAAGTCGACATCTATCCCTAATTGCAATCAAAGAAACAACATTTTCCTTTCAAGCCTCTGTGTTACAAAGTTGAACATATTCAGGGCCAAAGCATTTTCAACCTTAAAAGTAGTTTTGCATTTTATACCTTTGATAAAAAGACTAAATGTTTGAATTTTCATCATCATTTCAATAAAAAGTGACAATTTTACAAATATTTTATTGTAAAGTACTTTTTTTTAAAAAAGCGCACCTGTACAAAATGGACAGCATTGTGTCAATGTGGAAAGGGGAACATTCCTTCAATGGAACCGTGTGTTCTTTCAAGTGTTTGATGAAATATTTGCTACAAGCTACTTTTTCTTCACGATCTTATGTCAAGTAACTTTGGCCGATCCACAACAATCGTTTTAAAATGTTGATTTTTGATGATAATGAATAAATAGCACCTCCTTTAGATTGTCCTCCAAATTAATATGAACACATTTGTCTGAAAATTATCAGTATTCTTGGTTTCCATGAAGTGTTTGAGCAAGAATTCTAGTTTTAGTGCTAAAGGTAGAGAAGTGCACTTCGAACAGGTTCTAAGTGCTGTGATACAACCAAGAAATTTTATTTTAGCCACAGTACGACTGTAATTTGTATGCCGGAAATGTTACATGATTCAGCAATGAGTTTTTCATTGGAATTGATAATAGTCAACACAGAATAGTGAATATATCTGTTGTTGGAGCTTATGGTGAGATGAATTTTGTTGTGTGGTAGATAAGAATTTAAGCAGCACACCTGCCAAAGAGAACAGTCTGTACTTTTTTGTCTGCATCCTTGAAATCACATTTGTTCTTGGCAACATTCAGCAGAAGCTTGTTTTGCTGAAAACTGAAACATTTGTGGCAAATTGTTTATTTATTGCACAACACCATGGCAAATTTTATTATGTGATCCATGAAATCAAAGGAGAAATCAGCACTAATTTGCAAATAGTGATTGAAGGAAATGAACACAAGGAAAACAAGAAAAAGTTTGTACCAGATATGTCTCCATAATAACACAAAAGACGAATACAAATCGAAAAAAGGACAATTCTTGAAATAATCTAGCCAGTGAACGCTCTTTCTCAGTTGGAAGGTATTTCTTTATACTTTTGAAAGAAACAAATGGCGAAGAATGACTGAGATATAGTCTTATCCAGGGAGTTCAGTGGACAACTGCTACACTTAATACTTTGAACACAAGTGCACCTTTTTCTCGAATTCGCATACTCGATTTTTAACACAGTTAAATTGTCCAAGTTGCTTTTTTGATCTTATCAAAAAAACTGACAAATTTTTGTAACGTCCTATTTCCAGTGTCATTTGAAGTAGAAATACTACCAAACAATAGTTAATAAGGTTTAGCTTTGACGGTCTCTGAAAGTTATTCAAGAACAATTTGAGCGACAGTGAGATTATACATTTGGTTAAAAAAAGCCCACGTTTATGTGACGTATTTCTTGCAAACACCAATTATATACTTGGAAAAACCTGCCATATTAGACAATGGTGGATCTGGGTGGTGGTGCATCGCTTGTGTTCCCCTCAGACTTGAATGGTAAAGGTCCCAGGTTCAATCCTCACTGGGGTAACATTTTATTACTGGAATTGCCAATTTTGTCTGTTTGTGAAAACCCCGATTTTAAAATACTTAAATGACATATATTTTGCTGTGCAGTGCATTTGTAAGGTTGGGTATGAAAATATAGTCTATTATTATTACCCGAAGTTTGGTTTCTTCAGAACTGTATTTCATGATGTAATCGTGTCATAACAGGTTTTTGGTATTTTAATATTACAATTGCAAAATGGATTTTGGATAGTAGTCACATGAATTTACGTGTTTAGGAAATTACCTGTTAACCTGAAAATATTTCGAGTGCAAATGGAAAATTACTAAAATTGTTTGAAGTCAGTTTCAAATGGAATTATGGACAAAGAGGTCCTGATCAAACCAACATTTAATTTATCAGTCTATTTGTAAAATATTTGTTCCATTGCTCGCTTCACAAATGCACCTCCATTGGGCCTTGTAATTCTTAAAATGGTACCATGTTAATCCTTTCACAGCAAATAGCGTATGAGCGTATTGTGAAAACCCTGGCTTTGCCATTATTTTTCTGCAAGAGTAGCAACACAATGTGGACAGAATTAATCTTAAGTCCTGACAGTAAGTACCTAATGTAGTTCTGCCTAATACAATAATCCCGCAGGACTCAGTGGATAATGAGTGGTCATCACAGGTATTGATCCTTACAAATCACTGTCCGATGGACAACAAGAGAATAACCTTGCAGTTGCAGGTCAAATTAATACATACAGCATGGGAATTTATATTCAGAGAACCAACCATGGAACTGAATGTGTGCTACAATCAGGTTAAGCAATTACGAAAATGATTTGCATCGACAGGGTTTATCATGAACAATTGGGATACAAACAACAAAGCATTCAACGGCATTCAGTATGCTTGCAGGATGGGACAGTTCTCATCCATCCTTCCGGCTGTAAAAAGGACGGATCTACTGTATATTGGCTTTCCAATTTAAAGTCGTTTTGTACTGACGGGAGCTGTTCCACAAGACTACATTAATAAAGATATAGTAATGGTTTTCATTTGCACACAAAGAGAGAGTAGATTTTACCTCTTCCAATTAAATAGTAAATTTTTAAAAAAAGAATTCAGAACAGCTATAGCACTGAAATAACCGGGAACTCATTAGATTAAATACCTTGCCTAGACATTCCCATTCATTGCGGTATTTGGTGGCCTGATCAATTTCCGAAACTTGCTATCTTTTCCTCGTTTCAGAAATGAATCTGTACATACTGAATGGTGGATTACACGATGGTATAGACCCTGTTGTATTGAACTATTCAACAAATGAACAAAAGACGCTTCTCAATTGGGATACTTGGCTGGCTGAAGGAGAAACTAGTTTTCAGGAAATACCAATGATGTAAATATGAGAAAATTACAGAATATCAGGAAGTGTAAGAATTACACTGATGTGACTCTTAGCGTGATTGGTGCATGGATTTACGTGTAGATTGGTTCATAACAGATTGATACATAGATTGCCACATTTTAGACTAACATTGAGGCTGGGGTAAAACATAGAGACATTGACTAACATTGAAGTGTGGTTACCTTTTTGTACTTAAACATGGATGCATGGGTTCCTACCACCACTAACATAGCATAAGCAACATTGACGCACAGCTAAACATTGAAGTTTGACAATATTTAGATGTGGTTACCTGATTACATTTAAACATTAATTGACATTGGTGCATGGACAACATTGATGTGTGTGTGTGTGTGGGGGGGGGGGAGTAAACATTGAGGCATAATGACCTTTTTACACTTACACATTGATGTCTGGGTCCCTACCACCTGCTAACTTTAATCATAATGTGTAGTAACCTTGATGAACTTAAAACATTTCATTTCCAGTCAAAAGCAAGTGTCTGTGCTGCCAGCCCAAAAAGTGCCAAAAATATACTTCTTTATCAAAAGCAAGGTAACTGTACGAGTTATGAATAGTCAATCGTGTTTTTCTTATTTTGGTTTTGGATCTTGCTGAATTAGATGAATTAGACTAATTCATCTAATTGCACATGGATACTAGAATTGACT
>JBCAUG010033432.1:0-10168 GCA_038406175.1 Haplosyllis leylae | reverse complement strand
TACCTTGATTGGCTCCGTCTAACGACTATAGCCATTGGCTACTCATCTGGTTGGATCCCTGTGGGGCTCTCAACCTACGATGTGTAGTCGACGGCTGCATGGTACTTTGGGACTGTGCAAACTCATGAACGGCCGTGAAGCCATGAATCCCTGGTTTTTCATAATAAGCAAATCTGCTTAGTCTATTGTCTTGCTGATTTTTAGCAGAGCTGTTGTAAACAGCTTTGCTATTCAAATGGAAATATTTTTGAAGAAATCTCTAGTTTTCTCACAAAATTTGGAAATTTAAGACACTCTGATTGGTCAAGACAGTGGTCACATGACTCAGAGTGAGATTACTTGGAGCTTAAAGAGACCTGCCAATGTGTTTGGTTCTTAAAGAGACTTGGTTTTGCTTAACAAGACCCATGCTTTTCCTTAATGAGACTTGTTTCATGTCTCTTTAAGCCAAAACAAGTCTCTTTAAATAAATCTCACCAATTCTCGTGAAATCTCACATGAAACGAGATGTGTGATTTTGTTTAACGAGACCTGTATAGCTCTGTGTTAAGCCGACTGGCTTCCTTGTTGTGTTTCTATCAGAATGATTTAAACAGAATTTTTGGGCTGAGTCTTGTGAGACATGTCTTTTTTTTATTTCTGAGCTATGGTCACGTCACTGTTACCATGGTGATTTAGCACTTTTTGTCCTGTGACGTCATGTTTCAGATGCGTTGGCGACAGATGGCGTGGTGAACATCCGGTTGAAACGAGGCTGTCGTAGCCTGTGTTCCCTCGACAGCCAAGTAAGCTACATATTTTTGCGTGAACATACAAAAAATTCCATGCGTGCTGAAGGATCAGTGGTCTAATCTAAGTTTCCCTTTACAGTGACGGATCCAAGATTCATCAGACGGGGGCGCCAACCCCAAATGTGGGGCGCCAGTCTAATATTTTGGCCAATTTTCCTCGAAAACTGCATGAAAATGAGCAAATCGGACTCCAAAGGAGAGGGGCTCCACATCCCAACCCCAACCCCTCCCTACCCCCCCCCCCCCCATGCCCGGCACTTGGATCCGTCTTGCTTAAGAACCCTCATGTTCGTCAAGGCATAAATTCCCATTTGACACAAGATGTAAAGAAAAGATTTTCTAACATGTCAGGGTTATTGATTGTAGTGTAAATGCGCTGGATACAGGTGTCGGGGTAAAAGTCTTGTTTTCCAGAGGGCGCTGCAAGAAGATAGCTTAAGGTAGGTCTGGGTCTATTCTCGCTAAAAACCAGTCATGAAATCTTCAAACACAAGTCAACCGTATGATTTAGAATACATTCGAGTTTTTCCTATGAGATTATGTAGAATTCCACAGAATTTAAAATAAAAAGTTGTAAAAAGTTGTATTTGAACCCACTACTTCTTGCTTGAGAGTTAGAGGTGCTAGCAGGGTGCCACAGAGACACATGTAACATGGACAGCCTTAAAATGGATCCTAATTCATGCTTCAGTGATTTATCACATTCTATAGAATTCCATAGAATTCTACAGAATACATCTTCATAAGGAAAAACTCGAGTGAGATTACTGGTAGTCAAACTGAACAATTATATTCCCATTAGTTTTTCTGTGCCGACCATTTCACACTTAATCTATATATATACCGCCATTCCTGCGTGGTGCCAAAAAGGTTTTCGGGTGACGATGGGCTTATGGTTGAAAGTCAAAATAATATTTACAAAGCATTTTTCAAAAAGTTTTTGAAATGAAGAGTCAATGGATACAATTTTAAAAGGTAGACTTGTATTTGTTGCTGGTGACATTGATATCAGCACAAAGCGCTTACCCATGGTGACCCAAAGAAAGTGTTTGACTGTTCCATTGCGGACTAGGGCTTGTTATTACAAAGTGGCCTTTGCTTATGAAACTGTCACTAAAGACTTGCCTATGCAGTGCTTAAATGAAGTTTATAAATATTTTAGTAAGTCTTGCAAAGGAGCATAATGGCACTTCTTTCCGGCTCGTTTCTTTGCCAAGAAAATTGGGTGCATGACAACAGAAAAAGCAGCTGTCCCGCCGCATGAAAACCGGTGCTTCAGGAAAATTAGGATAAGAAAGACTTAATGAACATGCCATAAAATGCAGGCAATTCATCAGATGTAACAGTGCAGTTTAGAGGTATCAATCCTAAGCTGCCGCCAAGTCGATTTCCCGAAACGTCCCTTGGTCTGCCATAAGGGAAGCTGTTGGGCAGGTGCTTCGAGGAAAAGGAGTTCCTTTCTTCTCGGAGCTTCCAAAGGCCTCGTTGGATGTGCTCCGTCCAATGCACTGTTTAATTAGCTCCCAAATCAAGGAAATTCGTCACTCACTTCACCCAGGGACTTTTTCCAGCCTTTCTTTTTTCATCGAAAGGACAGCCAAGGTCCCGGAGAAGGTAATAGAATAGGCGCAGTCTTTAAGCAGTAGCACACAATTTCCGTTTCGGAATCTTTCAACCCAAGACCTTATAGCCCATACCATAACACTTGAAGAGGGACAGTCCAGGAAAAAGGTTGGCAATGAGTGAAAGCTCTTCGAGGGCAGATTGTTCCTTTGCATTTGACCCGCCGGATTCCCTTCATGAATTTTTGATAGTCTGGAATATTGTGATCATTTCGCTTTTCCACCTCGTCCCTGCATTGACCAAGAAAATGAGGTGCACAAATTCAGAAAAATCACCTGCCACGTAGTCCTTTGACTACTTAGTAAATGTGATGGTGTTGGCTCAGGAAAACTTAACTTGGGCACAGGATCTCAACCAAGCATGCTTGCTGCTGGCTGCGACATTACATTATATGAAGATGGATGAGAAGCAACACGAGCAAATTATATGCCTCGCATTGAGATTTAATCAGAAAGTAAAACGCCTGTTTCTTTTGAATTACACATTTTGACATTTCAAAGTACGTAGAGTAGAAGGTTTGCGGAAAAGAAAAAATCTCCTGACCAGTTCACAAAGCGAGGAATCCAAAGTCTTTGGCAGGACAGCCCAGGTACATCCCTTAACATTTCAGAAACTTTCCTTGGTTGGAATTAAATTCTCCATGCAAAAACATACTTTTGCGGCATTTGGTAAATTCCGGTGCTTTCCCTGCACTCTTTACTGGTCTTTTTTTTTTCTCGTAGAGGGTTACCTTATTGGTTAATGGAAGGGTTTTTGCCCAAAATTTTCAGAATTTTTCCATACGAGATGAAAAATATTATTTTATGCAAAGTCACATGTATAGTAGATGAGATTGAACCCACAGCAGGTGAGAATGAAACAAACATCAGAAAACTAGGAAAAAAAAATTCCAGTTTGGGTGGAGGGGACCATTGGTGGCCATTTTAGATCCAGATCTAATTTTCCTAGTTTACATCTAGATCTAGAGACAATTTTTCAGAGTTTAGATCTAGATATAATTTTTCTGAGATTAGATCTAGAGACAATTTTTTTCCAAGTTTACATCTAAATCTAATTTTTCCATGTTTAAATCTAGATCTAATTTCTCATAGTTTAGATCCAGATCTAATTTTTGAAAGTTTCTGAGTTTTCTGATGTTTGGTTCAATCGACAACGAGTCACCAAAGTGAAATTCTTCACTACTTTTTATTTCTCGTTACAAGTTGGATATCAGTCTTCCCCTTGAAAACTTAAGACACGAGACAAAAGACATTCTACCAAAAGTGAACAAAGACTTCAAATCATAGGAAAGCATTTGGAGAATTGATTTACAACCATGTTGTTTGCTCGGAATCCAACAAAAGTCCATTTAAATAACTGGAATGACATTTATTAAAAGCCTAAATAGACAACTACTAACCGACATGAATTCTAATCAGCGTCAATAAACGTAACTGATATCGCTACCAATTATAAAATTTAAATTTGAAACCGGTGAGCTTTTTCAAGAAGATTAAATGAAGATTCCATTAACATTTCTGTGACGGGAACATGATTTTTTCCACATTCTTTTTTCTGCCTTTCATGGAATGTCTAAATTCAAATGTCGTTTCAACAGAAATAATAGATGAGTGTACACACCATAAAACAAGTGAAATTGACAGTCAAAATAATGACACATTATTCACGTAAACCTCAAAACAACAATTGAATATAATATTTCGAGTTACAAACCACTGCAGCAAAAAGACATCAAGTAACAAAGAACATAGGAATTGTTTGTGACGGCAAATAACGAGTATAAATATATAGATTAAAGCTCACTCTTTAAATCCACTAACATTTGTTTCAAAAACTGTGATAATTGCACATTCTCCCATCGTTTCCTGGGCAATTTAACAATCGAAGTTAGATCGCACGCAAAGAAAAATAACATTTTGGTTAACAATGTCATTCAAACATCAACACACATTACAAATCATTGTAATAAAACAAATCTTCTGCTGAATATGGTAAGTATATTACGTAAAACTATGATACCAGTCAAGCATACTGGATACTGACGCCTACAAGAAGCATACATCACAACATACACTATTGTATGTCGCCATAAGTTGAGTATAATAGCATCACTCTGTAGAATCTGTAATGTTCTTTGACATGTTGTCTGAAATTCCTCTGTGCAAGATGGTAAGTTGTTCCAAGTATCGCGGTAATATGTATACTAAGGTAAGTACAAGCAGTTTTTTTTCTTTCTTTTTAAATTTTTTTTGGAGGACATAAGTCCTTGGACTTTTGGTGACGTCTACCCTGGGTAAGTACTAGTTCTTTCATGAGACACACAATTAGAAGGTAAGTTTCAGTAGGTATCTCATGTTGTTCTGGCTCTCCTTGTAGACCAGGTACTCCGACTGAGAGAAGCTGGAGGAGCTGAACTTTGTGTTGATAACTTTACCCTGTGGCACGACCACTTTCTTACCCTTCACGACCGAATCTATCTCAACGTCATCCTTTGGGTCTGAAATTAAACAAAGTTAAAAATTTACCATCAATTCGAAAAGTTTCATTTCCTGTCTAGTTATCTAATTAATCTGCAACTACATTTACTTGAAAGAACTACAGTGTCCACGGACTAGTTAAGTCGGAAAGTCACGGTCAACAAAAAGACCTGACCAAACAAGGGTCTAGCAACCACACACAGAAAAAAAGGACAAGTGGCATTCGTAAAACATGTTTCAGTCTCATAGTTATGAAGATGCATGGATGCAAAGTTGTTTCCCACAAAAATTGTCACCGCTGCTCATTACTCAAAGTTATGACTTCATCTCTTCCGTTCTGCCAACAAGCCAAGCACCTGTACCAGCAAGCGACTCGTCTGGTTTACACGTCGGGAGATTTTGTTCAACATTTCACCTGCCCACTAAAAGGCCAATAAATCGCGCACAAAAGAAACAATTACAGACTCCATCTAATTAATCATGGTCGTTTCAACTTACAGATGAAAGTTGAAAATAAAAATAAAACTGCACATTTTAATGATAATTTAGACCGCGATATTATAATAATGACACCAACTTCGCTTTGTCTATTTCGACTTCTTAAGCCAGTCACCGATTCATTTATTGATTAGCTTGTCACAGCCAGATAAACAATTATGAAAAGTTCTGATGATTTCAAATGTTCTGGTGAAGAACTGACAGCAAAGGACTTGATGAGTACGTCATAATGATCACTTTCAACTTTGAATATTCCTCACTCGTTTTGCTAATTTACAGAGACAACGTAGCTGAAACTACATTTCTCTGATTTACAAATATGTTCGCTCGACAAAATCAATTGCTGGAGCTCATTTTGCGATTCAATAATTCGTTAAAAATCGAAGAAAGTACTTGATGCGATTGAAAAATCAAAATCTTTCAAAAATAGTTCTATTTGTGTCAAATATCACTCTTGTTTTATGTCCATAATTGTAAATATATTCATCAGTGAATAAAAGGATTGGGGTTATACACCATTTTGGGGCATGCGTTGTGAAAAACGTAAAATTATGATTATCTACCACAGAAGAAACCCATTCACTTCGTTTCCAGGTGTATAACAAAATGTCATCTAAGCATTTTGACTAAGTGCCATCTTTGTTCCACGCACTTGAAATTAATTTCAAGATGTGTAGCTTCTCATTTACTTGACGTAACTTTACGTCTAACTTCTTCCGCAGTTTAACTGCAAATCAACCGTGGTTTTAGTGTAAGCGATAAAAAGTTGTTCATTTAATAAAAACAAATTTACGAATGAAAACCATCAATTACGAGGTTTCCCATTAGCTGTCTAAGAGGTAGTGATTATCAAGCTCTGCGGTTCCTAACACATTTACAGTTCATCCCAAAGCAGGTGAAATTAAAGCAATTATATTACTTTGAACTAACACTGTTGCATGTTGCTGTGTCATCTGCTTTTAAGGCAACCTATGATTAAACTTTACCCATTTCTGTCCGAAGTCAAATAATTGCCACCTCGCTCTGCAATCCCACTGGTTTCTATTTGAATGATTTCTGGACCTACAACCGTGTAGTCTAATATGGTTTTGCCTTTGAGCATATGTTTGATGACATAGTATTCAAGCTTAAATCTGTGTCTTATTGAAGCGATTTGCAATCAGATTTTTTATGTAGCGGTAATAATGTTCACAAAACTATGAATTTGTGTTGAAAGGATATGAAAAAGATTTTTTTTTCAGGGTTCCCACATTTTTCCTTTCCTTTCCTTTTATAGCAATTCTGCTTTTTTCACTGACTTTTTTCCCCGGGCATAAAATACAAATTATACCTATTTATAACTACAGATTAGGCTATGATATCAAAAACTGTATGGAAAAAACTGAACTGTGTTAAAATTTACATTTTCCCCAGTATTCAGTGACAACTGACATTTTCCCCCATGCAGGATTAATCTTCAACAAAACTATGTCTGAAAACCTTACCGAAAATTAGATCAGACCATTACATATTTATTTTACATGGAACCCAGAATTTCCTGACTTTTTGGTAAAATTTTAAATTTTAATGACAAGGAAAACTTCTCTCCTTTTCCACTGCCAACATTTAAAACAATACTTTCGATGAAAACGGACATTTTCTATAAACGACTAATTGAACATCAATTCACCCCGAGGCTACGTTCTCCTCCCATCGCGCTGGTGCCACAGGGTCGAGAACAAATCAGGATGAATTTCATACACGACAAGAGCCACTCAAAGCCATTTTGCAACACTTGTTCTTAACCTTTCAGACCAACTCAGAGCCTGATCACAAACTGCCCAGTGGGGTATTTACCAATATGCTGCTAATAGGGTGTAATTTCGTTAAGTTCTACCCTCGGGTCATTCCTCTGCACAAAGAGAGGTATCCAATATTTCAATTGTGAAATTTAATTTCCAAATCAGCTGCTTGACCTGGAAATCAGGAAGTTTGATGCTAAGTGGCTTTGTTATTTTAATGCGATTTCAATCTTTATGCAGATTATCTGATTACTAACCATGGATCTCGTCTCGCTTAAAATTATTTCACGCAACAGAAAACAGCGCAGTGTGTGTAACTTAAGAATTTACCTCAACTTGTCCTTCCAGGCGAGTAAACTGATCTTTAACTTGCCCAGATGAAAATCAATTTGCCCAAATCAGACATGCACCATTATTATTTTAATGCAATTTTTCAAATAAGTTTGTTTTTCCCAAAATTTCAGTTTGAATATCCAGGTAACTAAGCTGAAAATCAACTTGACTGGAAGTAAAATTTACTAATCACAGACGCGCGTTAAGATACTGAATGCAATACAATCAGCAACTACGTTGTTTGGTTTTAAAATACCGTCTTGAAATCTGGAGAACCAACGACTGTATCGAGAATGTGGTATCTTTTATCTGAAACTGCAGCAATAGACCGAAAAAAAATCTCACCAATGGGCTTTATTTGCAAAATGTGACACTTTATTGTCAGAAAGCAATTTCTACGCAATGAAGATATTTCATTTTAAAAGGTATTCAATTTGATCAATTGCTGATGACTGAATCAAGTTATTACTCTGTCATACAAAGAAGGGATGCGCGCGATGCTCTGACAGCATCCCATCTTCACACGCGGCGGCTCCACGTCAGGCGCGCGTCAAGCACCTGTATGGCCCCGCTGAGCTAATGACGCATAAATAAACGTCAAGCCGGTAATTTGTAAATCATCAGAGCCCCTTTGGCAAGCCATTGTTGTGTTTTTGTCTCCTATTCCTGTTCATTGCCTTCACAATACAAGTAATGAATACACTACGACCATTATGCTTCAGTGCGTATTAATCACGGCACTCTCTGAATGAGGAAATGAACAATCTTGATTTTATCACGCTCAAAGTAACCCGATCAACCACTGTTTTTTGTTACGAGAGTTTCAACATCTATTACTAAATACTTCTGTGGTGTACTATTTATTAAAGGATACCATATCCATTTCAATCGTGAGATACACCAATTTCTGTGAGGAACCTCACGTAGTCTCCCTTTATTTTAACTTAATTTTGCAACAATGATCAATGTTCATGAAGCTTGAATCACTTTGAATACGTTTCCTACTTTTTTGGAAAGACCCGCTAAAGTAGTTTCCGGCTCATTTTCTTAGATTAAAAAAATCTAATTGAATTGTCTGTTTTATATGAATCATATGGAAGGAAACAAAGTAGCTTTAAATATGAGGAACAAACACAGTAGAAACTCCTCTCAAAATGACCGTATTGACTTAAATGTGAAAACATGGACAGTTTTGTCCATTAAGATTTAGTTTCAATACATAAGGTTCCATATTAATTGGCATGTGAACCTTTCAGTACAATGTCGTGTTCTGTAATTGAATCGGAAACGGATCATCAAGCGCACATACAATTATAAGCACCAGTCGCTTGTGGCCTTTAATTGGGAGGCCAATTTGGTCACTTGAAAGACTTAATTAGGTACGATGAACACTTATTTAGTCGTACTACTTGAACAACCTTTGGCAAATAACTGCAGATTGATAACTTGAAATTACACGGAATGCGGCGGCTGCAGTCTCGGCGTAGTTCAGGCATATTTAAAGCCTTGTTCACACGTAACGACACCGAAATAATTTCAAATTCGGCCCCTTATTGTTTTAACATTGTGTCAATGGTGACGGGAACTTTGACGGGCTAAATGGGTTCCACACCAATGACGTAATGTTAAAAACTTTGACAGGCCGAAATTCGGTGTCGTTACGTGTGAACAAGCCTTTAGAGTTGTTTTCCGTTCAATGTCGCTGAAGCAGTTTACTAACAACTGTGGCAACTGGTACTGATACCTCATTTTCTGTAAATCTTTATCGGTTTGTCGGTTTCTAGGTACCGTTTCTCTGACATGTAATATTTCGCAGGAAAAAATGTTTCCCAACGGGAAAGTATTATGTCGTTTATGTAACGATATTCTATGAAGTTTAGTAACTTCTCTTTTCACCCAAATCAAGAAGTAAAACAGAAAAGAAAAGACTTACTTGGTTCAGTTCGCCCACGCGCCACAATGCAATCGTATCCTGTAGGCGCTTTGGTCAATCTCCAATCATCGTTAGTAATTGTGTGCTCCTTCCCCAGTGCAACCTCGTTCAGGAACATAATACCAGTTCTTCCGGCTGTGCTAACTGTCATAGAATACAATAAACTTCAATTTAACTACATATTCCTCAATTTAAGAAGTGATGGTTCTCAAACTTGTAATTTTACTTGGAAACTTTTCCAAACAAACATTGCAGATTACACATTTAAACATTTCAGCCACCTGACCATTTTCCGTTAGCAGATAGAAGTTAAGAGAAGTGAAAGTAACGGAAGACCCACCGTATCCGGCAGATTTCGAATTCTCTGAAGCGAAGTAGATTCCTCTGCCGACTCTTCCACCACTGTGAGGCATGATTCGTAAACCCGATTTCAATATAGCAGCTACCACTGCCACGTTCGTGCCATGCCACAAAAGCTTGCGTTCGTTTATATTCTTGTGAGCATTGAATCTGTCCGTCTGCAACAAAAATTCAATTATTTCCTTTTTCAGGCACTGGAAACTAAACTTTCTCCCAAGTCCCTCTGGACGAATAATGCCAAACTTAACTTCCCCACATTAAAATCGACTTGCCTGGTTCATATGTGTACTAGTGTTTATTACCGCCCGCGTACGTAGTACGACGGGAGGTTATGTTTTCACAGGTGTCTGTCTGTTAACAGGGGGGGGGGGG
>JBCAUG010033421.1:0-10168 GCA_038406175.1 Haplosyllis leylae | reverse complement strand
CCATCCGGTTGGATCCCTGTGGGGCTCTCAACCTAGATGTGCAAGATGTGTATACGAATGGCTGCACCGTAAATGGGACGGTGCATAGACGTCTGTCAGTTTTTGTGACAAATCTATGCTTGAATGAAATAACTGTTGGAAACATTTTTTCCAATCAACAGTCATAAAACGTAGTTTCCCAGAAAATAGGTTGTGAAAAAACCAAGCATTAACTTTAGTACAGTTCTGAACTTAGGACAAAACGACATAATTCAATCGAACGTGAAGTTATTGCTGTAAATTCATTCATACAAACTTTTCTTGAAATGCACACAGATTAATAGTTATTGCTTGAATATGTACGACTTTTGTGAGTATTTTCAGGCCATATCAAAAAATGCACAAACGTGACCAAATGACAATAGTTTCATTTACACTTAATGGTTCTTTATGTTTTCAATGCAATCGCTGAAGCTATCGCAAATAGCATGAAGCTGTGTCTAGCTGAAATGATGACGCATTACTTGCAAAATATTGTATGTCCTTTTACGTTGAGTAAAAAGTTTGTGAAACAGGAATCTTCATTCATCTGAGAACCGAGAGAGGGCATTAACCAAATGAATGGAATCACATCTCAAAATTGTACATCTACGACCGAACAGATCTTTGAGATTGAGAACGATGTTGCGTTTCAGTTTAAAACTGTGACGAATTGCCATTCGTCATACTTGGACTAGTCCGGGTTAAGTGACTCATTGCTGACAATTTTTTTTGGAAAGCTTCTCGCTAAAATTGCCAAACATAACATGACTTGTACGGACGTATCCACCTGTACTTTCACATTCAAACTGTTTACACCTGTTGTGCAAGTATGGGTCCAAGAAATCACAAAGGGTGAGGACAAATTCTGCTGACGTGGAGGAATGGAGGCACATTGTCTACCTTCAATAAAAGTTTTTTGCATTTGCATTACGATAAATTACCTACCGCTCATAAATCCGACTTAGTAGATATTGAATGCATTAAATATTAAAACACTGAATAAACAAATAATATCATAAATATGAAAATAGTGATACATCTCCACAATCTCCAAAGCAGGAAACGTATGTTGAAAGAATGAAAGCTGGAAAGTCTTTCTTAAATATCTAAAAATAGTTAAAGTATAGCCTCATGCAGTATTTTTCTTGTTTTGAAAATCACCCAACACAGTTACACCAGAACTAAATAATGACCTATCATGTCAAAAAGATGCGATTATTTCCACATCCCCACTTCAGGATGAATTCAGTCAAAGTTATTGATGTTTGTAATCTGAAATTGGTCTATTTCTCAGAGTATTAAACATCAAACCCCTAAATATTAGACAAGTTCCTGTCTTTGCCAACGGATCTTATCCATTGCGCCTCAGATAAACTGCCAAAGGAATACAGAAATTGACACCATGTTTAATTTTGATTTCCTAATCTCGATCCTTTTTCTTAAACACAAATGACATAAATTTTGTATAATTTTCAAAATCTTGAGCTGAGGAATACTTTGATACAATTTATCGAGTTTATCTGCACTCAGTCCAGTTCTCTGGGGAGGAACATCTGACAACTGTGTTCAGGTGAGAAACAAAATGACAATCGTTACCTGCATCTGACGTTAATAATGCAGAGTCCTACTTTGGCTGCTGTCCTACTACGTGCCTCCTGCTGAGGATTACAACACTAAAATGCCACAACATAAGCATCTCAGAAGTATGTACGTCATAAGAAGGCTCAGATTTTTTTCTCCTAGTCTTTGCAAAAAGATGATAAGACAAGGGCATTATTAATTGAAACCCTAAAGAGTAAGTCAAAAAACTCATTACTGTTGACATTGTGTCTCAAAAAAAACCTTGTTATTCTACAGATGATTTGTGCCATAGTTTTCATCACGATTTTTGTTCTGTTCAATATTTGTATCTGCAGGCAAAGTGAGCTGCAGTTCTTTTAATCGCAGTAGGCCCTTCCGGCAAGGACAGTACTTGGGAGAGGAAATCTATAACTTATGTGCACAATTTAGTCTTATTCGACTTAGTAACAAGGCGAAAAGATTATTACAACCTTCAAAACACCAGTACCTTCTAACTTTGGAACGAACGTTTATGTTTGTTTTTGTGCTCATGCTTATTGCTGAAATTTACCATGGGTGGGAGGAATAGCAAAGGAATACAGCATGATATTAAACCTAACTTTACTAGAAGGAAATCTAACGATAGCGAGTCAGTGGTTCTTGAACCCCTTCCAGAACCAGAAGCACCGCCAGCAACTGACCCAAGACTTCCTCTGGATGCTAGGCAAGTCTTCAAACTCAAGAAATCCTGGAAAGGAATAAAAAGAAATATGCATGATACTGCAGTGGAGATGTTTGTCAGGTAAGGTAAATTAGAAATTGGAACATTGAATTGATTTGTTGAAAACATCATATATAGAATTGAGTCCAAGTTGTGAATCGTAAGTGTTCAATGACAGATGCTCTTGTTGGGTCCGAAAAAGAATCTAGCAACATTACACACTCCAAAATAAATAGATTTTGCAATAATAAAGCTTCTTCTGAGACAAAGCTTACCTTAGCTCGATTGTGAAGTACTTTTGGTGACACCGTATTTGAGGGCAGAAGGGGCAAATTCAGCAACTCTGACAAGAGTAGAGCAGATTCAGGATACGAATCTGAAACATGGCGTGAACTGGATGTAGTTTTGTAATGAGTCTGACACGAACACGAGTATCCATAGACAACGCTTTAACTCTGAGACTTGTTAATATGCCCAAACCAAGCATTTGAACAGAATCACAAATGACTAGTGTTTTCAAGATTAAAATTCAGTCATTCCGTGGTAATTTTATTGTGGTTTAACAATGACATCTCGATCATTTCACATTATGTGATGGAAAAACAGTCACGTGGTTTATTTCTGTGATCACTTCGTCGAATCTCTGCCGGAAAAGGAGAGATGTCAAATACAGACAGCAACATGAAGTCTGTTCAGTGCCAACCCAACGAAAATTAACATGTAGCAACTCTTCCCAAATAGCAGAAGTCTCTGTTTCTTTTGATTAAAAAGATGGGTAAATTGCCATCCATTTTGCAATCTGTTGTTTTGTTAATTAAATAAACGTTGATTCGGAAGAAGGAAGAAGTTGGTGAATTTACTACATAACTTGTGATTACCACAACAATTATGGACAGAAGCGGAAGTGAGAGGATTGTATATTCAAATATCATGACAAATTTAGTGTTAATTGTAGAGACAATTTGCAGATAGATAGATTATGTTTTAATAAACGATGTTTTTATCGACACTTTCTCTTGTGTCTGGCATGTAATACAATTCCTTATTGTGCTGAATACGGCACGCACCTTTACGGTGTATTCAAATCAAAATAGTTGCCACAGTGAAAATCAATTTTTTAGTTGCTTAACAGCAGACATTCCGGTTACAATGGCAAAAATTACAAAGACCGAAAACTTCTTTCATCGAGAATTAGATCTATCATACATCACACATATGTGCAGGTAAAATTGAATGTCTGATAATGGAAAGAATTCTAAGGAATTGGTTGGGTGTATTTCAAATGTAGGAAGCATTATTTTGTACCTTTGTATATTGTACCAATGCTTTCAAGTTCAAGTTGTAGTTCAAATGTAGGAAGCATTATTTTGTACCTTTGTATATTGTACCAATGCTTTCAAGTTGAGTGCATCAGATACAGAACAGCAAAGAATTTGCATGTCGTATATTCACTTCTGAGCTTTTTTCGCTTCCTCACCAACTTGTTCAATTTTATGTCTCCGTAACTAAAATAAGCTAATCAAACGAGCAGTGTATTGAACTGACTGCCAAGTGGCCAGCCAATATATCGCGTATTCTGTCGAGAAACGCTCGTTAGAATGGTATTGCCCAAAGCTCCTCCATGACATGTTTTGAACATGAGTCTAATAATGTCATGAGTGCAATTTTCTCTCCCTGATTGTGGTAAACAGATTTTGGTGTGAGTCAAGGGTTTCATCTTGCAGATGACAATTATGATAATAAACATCATCTTTACTACATTTGGTTCCCCTCAACTCTGATTTGTAACTATGGGAATCATCAAAATCTCAACAATGGTTAAACGTTCGCAAAGCTCTCGGAGTTTGAAAAGAATGACTGAATGTGGCGACGAAAATCTAGTGGATGTTGTAATGAAATTGAATATCCTTCAAGCATCCTTCATCCCACAATAAGATCAGTAGGTCACAGAAGTCCACACCAAAGTGAAAGTAGAAACGTAAATGTCACCAGGTGTCATTGCACAAAGTTACCTAAATATACGAATATGAATGAATGTTAAAGCAACAAACACCATTCTTGGCTTAGTTTTTTGTTGACAACATAATATCTAAGAAATCACAAAAATCGTTTCCTGTTACCTTATGAATTCCTGCAGTGCTCTAGGAGTTGTACTGAAATCGTGTATCAACAGTGATGCACTTTTAAATCTGATGTTCATCAAAGGAATAACAGATCCTTTTGGATTATCTGTAATAATGTGCCAGCTCAAAACACATAACACAAATCAACAAGTCCAAAAGTTCTGAAAGTTGGTCTCCATGGTACTACTACCTGCGTAAGCAGAGCAAGGATTCATTGCGACATTGTACCCTTTAGTCATCGACATTTAGAGATTCATGGGGTCTAATTTCAACTTGTGTTGACTCCTCGTCTTCGTGTTGCATCTATCAATCATCTGTTTGAGAATGATCAGCTTTTTGTGTGGTCGCTTCACCCAGATGGCTGACGTTGGATTTAAAGTTCAGTGTCTCGGTGTGGAGAGAGTAGATAAATCACAGCTCCAGATTTTTTTCCTAAAAAACTTCATTCCCGAGATGTCATTGATTAAAAAGGGGAACAGATATTTCATGTAGTTACAATCTTGCTCAACAACTAAATAACATTATTCCTCTATTTTCTTCCAGAATGTATTCCGCGGCTTGTTCCCTTTTTCCTGTTCTTTCAGAGTCCCCGCTTTGTTCAAAGAAAATGGGCAATTTAATGCTGCCGTGCTGAGGGGATACTTTTGTATTTAGAGAATCAGAAGACCAACAATTGAGCTTGGGTCTCAGATCCTTTTGTACTTATTATTATATTATAATTTATGGTCAGAATAATCTGAGTTCTTTTATCTAATACATCAAAAATTCCACAATCAAAGAATCCTCTTTTAGTAAGTAAATTGCTTTCTGAAAGACAGTAGCATGAAAGGTACTCAAAGTCACACAATTCATCCATTTTACAAGAGCTCTAACGAACAACTGGACTTTAAACCAGTTAATTACAGGCACTGGTACTACGAACCAGCAGTGAATTTGAAAGCCCCCAAATAGTTTTTTGACCTTGGCTACAACTACAGAGATGAATCGGTTGCTACAATAGTAGCGACTTTTATGATATTGATGTATCGCATTGCCCCCGAGGACTTCCACCTGTGTTTCTCTTTAAAGACCAGCAACACTCGAGATACTCAAACGTAAACGACCATACGGTAACTCATTTTGAATCATAGAAGCAATAAGGTTGGACTTATCTGTTGATTTTGGAGAAACTGGTTTCTTCTCAGAGTGTCCCACAAATGGGTTGTAGGCAAAGCACCGTCGGACTGAAAAATAGGATATCAAAGCCGATTAAACCATCGTACTGGAAGGATAGATTTTCATCGGATAGCCTTCCAGAACCTGATACACCGCCGGATACCGACTCCAGATTACCCTTGAATACGAGACAGGTGTTCAAGCTGCAGAAATCGTGGAAAGGAATAAGAAGGAACATGAATGACACTGGAGTGGAATTGTTCATAAAGTAAGCTTCTTTATCCGTCTGATCCGTGCTTCCCATGAATCAATGTCGCGTGCTTTTTTCAGTGCTTTTCGTCTATTTTATGTTCATTCTGATCAATCTTCCATTTTGAACAATAGTATGTAATCAGTCATTCTATCATTGAATCGTACGTTACAAATCACCAAACCAATAATTTGACCTGAAAAGGTTTCCAAACGTAAACTTTGAAGCAACCAAGCAATCTGATACATTTCTCGAATGAAGGCAACGAAATAAATCCTTTTCTTTTAATATGTGTAAGCCTTATGTAAATACCAAATAAATGTTTGTTCTTTGATCACTCTAACTTTCTGATAAAGTTTAGAACACTAAGATTCTTCATGATAGAGAATCTTTGTTAATCAAGAAATGTTTAGAACTGTCTCCAATATCAGATATGTATTCCCTTGGTTGTCATGTTAACACTAAATTTAGACTCATCTGCCACCTTGGAATGTTCTGTATCATGAAACTCGATGGTGTTGTCTGGGAATGATAAGATATCTTCGTTGGCGGCTCTGATTTCTCCACCGAAGAATGTTCTTACAAGACATGAAGTGTTTCAAAGAAACTAAACGACCTAATCTATTGAAATCGACAATAGTTCTGCACGTAACAGCTTAATGTACACCAGTTTTGTGTGGACTTTGCAAACATTGAAACATCTTTGTTGTATGATATAAAAATCATTTTATTTCCCTGTTGATAATCGGAACATATTTCAAAATGTCTTGAATGCCGTGTGCCAACACTAAGTACGTAAAACAGGATCTCTGCTAAATATCAAAATTGGTACAGAATCATTCTGAATGTAAAGGAACAGTGATCATACAACTAGACGGCCCAACACATTTAAGTAGCCCACCAATGTGGCGACTGTGGTAACTAAAATCAAGATGGCACAACTGTTGGTTCGCTTGAGTCTGAGGTTACTGTCATGACTCATTTCATTAAAGTACCTATGTCAACAGCATTAGCGCTTCTCATTGGAAATGCGTCTCATTAGGATAAGCAGCTGAATACATGTCATAGAAATTACTGGTTAAACTGACATGGATGAAGCTGGCGAAGCTGATTGTGAAGCTGAATTATTGGCACAGTCTGCCCTTCCTTCAAATTACCGAAGCTATTACATTGAATGTCTTTAAATTTTCAACGTCCTCCCCCGAGCACTGCCAATCAATCGAATCAATTTGCACGCAAGCAGTGCAAAATAGACCATGCTATCTAAACCGTAAGACTTCAGTATATAATAAGGGCCTGGAAAGAAGACGCATACGATACACATTCAGTCCTAATATGTCGTGTGATATATCTATTTTATCTGGGATCATTTGTCACAAGTCTTGCTGTTCTGAACTCGTCAACTTTTGACTATTCAAAACGTCAGATCACATGGCGAGGAAAAAGGGAGTCCATGAAGAAATAATTGTTTTAACGACTTGTCTCCTTCAACAATCTTGTTCCTAAATTTGATTTCATTACTTTTAATGAAATTGATAGATCTATTTATTAAATGTGATATCATCAAAATTCTCTGTTCGCCAACTATATTTGGTGTTGATACTACCATGTAACGTTTCTATATCATTGATACTTTTCTTCCATGAAATGTAAAAATGGAATCACCATACAAACACTTTTTGAAATACAAGTAGACATATTGCGGATCGCAAAAAGGTTCATCATCCAGAGTTTTAAACTACTCTATTCCTCAGAAGAATGAAACGAGGTCATCCACTCTTAATGCTTGGTGACAGAGCTGTCAAATTCAGATGGTCATAGTAAGAGTTTCTAAATGACGTTTGTAGACTGTAGCGAGATAAATCACTATGTGCTAAAAAGAAAGTTGTGGCCCTAAGTTCAGATTTGTCATTACGACGGAAGCAAACTTTACAAACAAAATGTAACAAATCATTTTGGCTACACATGGTGAAATCATGTGAAGTAATTCTTAAAGGAACACTTATGTTTTAGCATTCTTCAATAAAATCTTTGACAAAAATAGAATGGAATTTTGAATTGTGAATGGAAAAACGTCGTCTGTAGGTTACATTCCCGAGAAGTATCTTATAGTAGCAATATGTCCCTCAAATGAGAATCCTGAGTATCCTATCAGGTTGTTCTTTAACGCAATAGTTCAGCAATAATAAAATAGGCCTTTCAAAAACAATGACCCCTCTGCGTGTGGGAATTTAGAAATAATTTCTATTTTTTCAATATCCCGAAATGCACAGTACACTGACGTTATTAGGAAAACACTAGAAAATCAGCAAAGATTTTGCTCATCCTAAAGGTCCACAATGTGAATTTCTAGTAAGTTCACATGCTGAGAAGGAAATTATTATTCTCATTGATCACATTTTGCCAGTGAACTGTAGAGTATGAAGAAAGCTACAGTCATCACTTTTAGGCATTTAGAAAATCCTTTTATTCAATGATTAGTATGTAATTAAAGATGAATGTTTTCTTTCATCAATTCCGCCATGTTAATTACAAGTGTTGGAAGTATGGTTATACAAAGAATTGTAATATATTCGTATGTGATTTGTGTATCAAATGCCATTCGCTGTCTACAAGAAAAGTCATCTACGTGAATTGAATGTTGTTAATTAATAACGTTTTGCGAAGAAGGTAGTCAATAATAAATACTTCGTGTTCATTTAATTTACTTAGTACTCAGCACTTGGTATTACTTTACTGACAGTATAGTACTTAGTAAAAAATAGCTACCCCGTATTATTTACTAATACTCAGTACAGTAAATAGTAGATATATGCAATTATTAGGTAAACTTAGCATTGATTTGCTAATATTTTATATTTACTAATTTTCATTACTACTTGGCACGATGTATTTCGTCTTTTGTAGTGACTTCTTGGTACTATATACTTTTATAACTGTAGGACCGTTTGGTCCTGACAACAATGACGTTAACCTTTTATGTAATCGGAAATGGGTTGCATGGGTACCAATGTTACTGTTCACACTTGACAACAAAGACAAAAGTATGTATTGTCATTGTTAGTCAATGGAACCCATTTTTAAGGACATAAAATTGGTCGACAAGTGTGAACGGATCCTAAGTAATAGAAAATGAAAACAAAATACTGAATACTTATCCAGTTGCATCATGTTTCAAATTTTAGTGAAATCCAAGAAGGAGCAAATTGTAAATCAGTACTAAAATTCCATCAGAAACAACATGTAGTTTTGAACGATTTAATGAAATCATCTTCCTTCCAAGATCAAGAGTCGTAACGCATCATGTGGTCTCAGTTTATCTGGTTAAATCGTGTTGATGTTATTTCAAATCTCACGAGACTTCCAAAGTTATACCTATCATTTGAGAAAATGAAATATTAACAATGTCATTTTAAAAACTTTGCATTTTCTCAGAATTGTCTCAACTTTTTCTGGCGTAAACAGCAGTGCTAAAACTTGGCTAATTACAGACTCAGGAGAAGCAGAAATACCGTTAACTATCAATAAAAAGTGTTGTCATTAGAACGAAGCAGCTTTTGAAGGATAGATTTCCGTGTAATTATTTGTAGGGGAAGTGGCCACTTGTCGCATGATTCTACCTCCTAATAACGTAGACTCTAGTTTTACCTGTCGACTTCAGAACATGCACTGCACAGTACTATAGTATCACTGAACTTTCCTTCTTTTATCACTTCATTTCTGCGGCACGTTGAATGACAGCGTTTGTAAATCTACGTTACCAAAGGTATTTGTAAATTTAGTTGATTTGGAGCGACGATTCTGAAAAGCCAACAGGTTTCTGTGGATTAGTGCAGCCCTCGGTAAAAGCAACTAGATATTCGTTTAGGTGTAAAGACATTTGGGCAAAATCACCATGTGGTGATCAAGGAAAGACATAGCAATTTTTCTTTGCTATGGGATGTGTACAGAGTGAAGTTAAAGTTGCACCAGAGCCACCAATTATTGCTTTAGAGGAACCCCACGAACCGCCTTCAACAGATCCGAGATTACCACTCAATGCCCGACAAGTATTTCGACTGAAGAAAAGCTGGAAAGGAATTAAAAGGAAACTGACTGAAACGGGGATAGAGGTCTTTGTCAGGTGTGTTTTTGCTATATTCATGTTGTTGAGGTATTAAATGGATTCAATGTTGTATTATCACAGTACGCTTCTGGAATTGTTCATCAATGCTAACGGTTACCAGTAGTTGAATGGTTTTGTTACCCAGTGATTCGAAAATTTGCAAAAACAAGAAAGGCCTTCTCTGTGACCGCAGGAGGCCTACCGCCCGCAGTATAGCAGCACTCGCTCTTCTG
>JBCAUG010033410.1:0-10168 GCA_038406175.1 Haplosyllis leylae | reverse complement strand
AGGTTATGTTCAGAAGTTCAGTAGTAAGTGAATTCAAAAGAGTTTTCCAGTAGACTAAATAGTTCACAAATTTGATGCAAATTTCATTGTAACGAAAAGAGTAGTCAATAAAGAGTCATAGCACAAGTCTCGCCCCATCGTTGTGTGTCCGTACATCACACTTTTAGTTTCGAAGTTTCACAGTAACAAGTTACTTCAATAGCAGACAAAGGCTTACTTCGAAAATACGAAAATACTTTACAGTAATGTTTTCACAGGTATCTGTCTGTCTGTCGACATAGGTTGGGGAGAGGGGTTCCCCACTCCCATGTTATTTCCTTGGTCTCTGGTCCCATATCCATTCTGGGAGGTACCCCAGTCACCAGTTCTTTTCCTGGTCTCTGGTGTCAGGTCCTTTCTGGAGGGGGTACCCCAATTCCCATTTCTTTTCCTCTTCTCTGGTCCCAGGTCCTTTCCAGGAGGTTAGCCCAATCCCAGTGAGGGGAGTATCCCAGTCCTAGCTGGGGGATGGGTGCCCCAGTACCAGGTGGGGGGTACTCCAACTGGGACTAGGGTGTCCCCCAGTTGGGACTGGACTGGGCCACCCCTCCCCCCCCCAAGAGACAGTACAGAAGAGTGAGCACTTGCTATTCAGTGGGTGGTATGCCTTTTGCGGTCATGCAGGACTTTCTTGTTCTAAAAATGACTTTCAAGTACCATCATCTTTATCATACTACAGAAACACACTAATAAGGCATTCAGAAAATAAACATATGAATATATGAACATGTGACATTTACTTATGCAACACAGGTTATTTGTTCTGTGGGCAATTAACCTTTACCTAAGATTTTTACAAATCCAGGTGGGATGATGTCATCGGAAATGACTAAAGCAACACGAAGTCGAATCTAGAAAGCCAGGCTATCACCATTAGACTCTGCAGAATTACTACTTCTTGACTGCCATTACATATTTTTCAGAATGCACAAAGCTAATGTAATTTCTTTAAACTACAATTTGATCAAAAAATTAGTGTGGATAAGGAAATAATTAAATAAAAGTACCGGCAAATTTTCAACCCTACCTTCCCGGAAGTTGCTGTCAGCCATTTTAGCGTAGAACTATGACACTAGAGGACAGCAGAATAGAAATTAAAATTGTGTGGAAACTTGGCAATAAAGTGACAGAATTCATAAATGGGTCCGGTGATACAACAAAATAAAATTGTCATTTCTTGATTTGTTGGATAAAAATCTAAAAGATGAGCTATAACCATCAAAGAAATTTACCTTTTAGTGCTGACACCTATCAATAAACTACTGGTAGATACATATGACCTTGACCTGCAGATGTAAACAGGGCTGGTTTCAACAGGAAATTTTGAATCATTTTCACATTTTTGTAAATCATCGATTGTCTGGAGTACCTCATACTTGAAAAGATTAATTAAAGGTTAGATTACATGTTCCGTAAAGATTAGTGTGAAATTCTTGCGTAGATCCACATAGATCCTACTTTGAGAGAATTTCAATTGGTTACAAACATTTGTAATGACATTTTGTGTGACATGGTCATTTTGTAGTGGCAATCTGTTGTCACATTTACAAAGGCTGGCCCATATAAATTTCTTTCCATTCTGCTACAGAATTGCTCTTTCACTGCTGTGTTTGAGTGGCTTATGCTGAACTTATTTAGGAGTGACTTATTAAAGACTGTAATATAAGTTATTTTGTTTATCTTTCAGATGGGTTCACCGATATTAAAAGAAGGTTATGTTCAGAAGTTCAGTAGTAAGTGAATTCAAAAGAGTTTTCCAGTAGACTAAATAGTTCACAAATTTGATGATGGTACTTGTTGACGATGAAGTGGAAGACAAGTTGACCAATCATCGTGAATTAAAACTAGGTTTAAATTATCCCATTGCCCAATTCACCTTCCGCTTCACCGTCAACAAGTACCATCATCAAATGCGTTCTTTTTAATGTTAATACCTACAGATACAAAAGTTTTCCTTAGGGTTAGTTGTACACTTAACGTTAAACAATGTTTTCAACGTTTAAACAGAGGGAATGCTGAGCAGTGAGTGGAAGAAATGCTATCTATCTTTGTACAAGGACAGTTCACTCTTCTGGTTCAAATCTAGAGGGGACCCAACCTCCAAAGGGAACGTTATGCTGAAGGTAAGAGGAGCGGTTTTTTTTCGTGGAAAACTTCCCTGTGAACGGTGGGTCACATGCAAACAACAGTTGAGCTCAAACAAGGGGTGGTGGGCAATACAAAGAATTAAGCAAGCATGGCTCAAAAATTGGTTGTCATGGGCAGCTATTCATGAAAATGCTAACATTACAGGTACAAGCATTTTCATTCCGGACATTCATGACTTGGCAACCATAGTTTCTCTTTTGGTTCCTGCTCAAACAGAAAGAAGATATTTTGTCTTATAGAAATATGTTGTAGATACTTGTATACCCTTTCATCACAGTGTAACTATTTCATTAATGTACACGTATATTTTTTCCAGACAGTGAAAGAATTCTTCGCAGTTGGTTCCTACTGTCGTGCCATTCCGTACAGTCCTGAGTTACCTCCAGGGAAAAGTGTAGACTTAATGCTTGCCATCCCGCAAGAACCCAGCAGGCAGTCCAAGAAAATAAACTTTTTCTTGTTTTCAGACAACGAGGATATGAAGTAAGTACTTTTCGTGATTTTATTTCCATCGAAGAGTTCACTTTGTACCTGTGTTTAATCTATCGTACGGCTTCCTCCTTTTCCACATTTCTTGTCATAATAGTTTGAAACATACATTCATATCCTTTTGAAGGAAGCATCTAATAAAATACACACAGTGTTTTGAAGTGTACTTTACATATTGTTTTTCAATTATTTTTTCAGTGCATGGATGACAGCTATTACTTCAACAGTAAGTAAAATAAAGCCATAATTGAACCAAATTGTCGCAAGATGTCCCACAAAACAATCAAATATTTGCGCAAAGTACTTTGTTTCAAAGTAGTCTGTACTGTTGCCGAGGAACGTAAATAGTACGTAAATAGTAGACAAATAGAATCAGTCAATCATTGAATGACTGACAGCAGGTTTTTTGGCAGAAGATACAACTCTATTGGTCAGTAACTCGCTAAGATATTCATTTCTACATTTTTAGCCATTAATCATGCTTTTCAGAGTTGACATGTGTTCGTATATTTTCAGTTACCCGCTCCACCTAATCCCCCACCACAACAGGCTCCACCAGGAGGCCCAATTCACCCACAAACTGCGAGTCAGACTCACGCACCTCCACCACCCTATGCACCCACAGCTCCCCCGCCCGGAGCACCTGGGGCGCCCCCACCTCCCGGACCGGGACTCGGATTTGATACGTTCGCAGGTAAGTGTAAAATATACCACGTTAAATAAAATAAAGTTCAAAATAACAAGTACAATTAAAACTTGTTCTATGTGAGGAGGTAGTTTTTACAACCAGAGTCCTGTGGGACATTTTAATGTTTGTATTAAAACGACCCTGGCCATGGGCTTTGGCTCATATCAAAACGATTCTTCGGGCCCATGTGTTTTTATTTGAATGCATGAACACTTGAATATTTTGCTGTGAAAAATACAAAACTTACTTAAGATTGCTTTTTTCGTAGGTGCGTCTCCATACCCACAAGCACCTCCACCTGGACAATACCCAGGGTACCCGCCGGCCCCGTACCCACAGCAGGTATGCGAGTATATCAGTATTATTTCCGTTGCTGTTTCGGAAATATTTCAGTGTCCGCCTCTGGACCAGTAAAATATTCGATCATCTTCTTGCCATTGCGAATGTTGTGCAAAGAACATGCCATCTAGATGAAATCTGTACACTGTAATGTTATGCAGAAACATTGAACGTTCACTTTTTCGGTTTTCTGCGTTTCTATGTTCGGGATAATAGAGCTGCATGCTATTTCTATTATTTCCCTAGTTCTCATTTCAAGTAAAATCTTCAGTGGTTTTACAGTTGATCAAACCCAACGTCTGTCAAAATCGGATTGAATCCCACACTTGACGCTTTTTTACTGCATTATAAGTGGATCTTCACTTAGATTTCGAATTCGCGCTCTTTGTATGCTTTGGTCATCTATGCAGCTGTACTTTCAATTTGCATTCAAAACTTGCTACAGTAAAAGCTCGGCTTTACGTCACATTCTGGACAAATTTTGTTACCAAGAAAAGAAAAGGTGGTGAACGCCTAATTGAGTGACGACTGCAAAGCAGAGGTTCCACTGTACATGTTTTTCTGCTTTACGTATGTTTCTATTTTTTTTGTCGTTTGTGTCAGGCTTCAGGTGCAGGTTACCCGCCTCCCCCGCCAGGACCAGGATATCCGCCTGCAGCAGCACCAGGGTACCCCGCAGCCACCACCGGACCCCCTCCACCACCGCCAGCTCAGGTGCCACTGTATCACCAGTTTAGATTTAATTAATAGACGATTAGAAATATCACTGCCTGATCTTTTCAATGTCGAAAGGGTCTAATTTTAAGGGTTTTTTTTTTACAATTTTACTTGCAGCTGCTTTTGAAGTTCTTCACTTTGAAGAATTTTACCTAATTTTAGGAATGCGAAAAAATTTTTTTTTTGTACACGCAGTCACAGTTTTACATACTGTAGAAGAGTGACCATTTCCATAGCCAGTGTGGTAACATTTATTTATCTGAACATTTCAAAATTAAGTCCCTATTGTTAAACAATGCACTTGGATCACCTTTCCACTTTTATGTGCTTTATTTTCAATGCTCCTTGTCATTTCTTTAACTGTGCTTTATTTAAGATAAAGCCATTATTATTTAAGGTAATTTTTCCTCACAAATGGAATGTTGATTCACAAGTCAATATTCTATTTATTTTTCAGAGAAAATATTTTAAAACTACCTTTGTTTTTTAGCCATACCCACAACAGCCTCCAGCAGCATACCCTCAGCAGGCTCCAGCATACCCGCAGCAAGGGTATCCCCAACAACCACCTCCAGCAGGATACCCGCAGCAACAACCAGGCTATCAACCGTACCCACAACAAGGTTACCAACAACCTGGGTATGCACCTCAGCCCGGCTATGCACCGCAACCAGGGTATGCACCACCTCCACAACAGTACCAACAAGGTAACGAACGTTTTTTCTTTCGCACAAAACCTTTTGTGTTTTCGAATGATTTTTGAATCTTTTGAATTTTTGAATTCTACAAAGTACAATCTGCTTCATTGGTTGGACATAAAAGGAGAAAAACACCCGTTTTCTTATATTTTATTATTTACATCCTCATAATGTACATGTATGTAATTTCATTTCTGTCGTGGATATAACGTGTATGAACATTTTAACACCCAAAATTCAATTTGAAGGTGCCCAGGGACAGCCTAACGTAGTGTATGTACAGGGACAACCACAACATAAGACGGTTTACGTGCAAGACAAGTCCAAGAGCAAAGGAACGGGCAAGATGTTGGCAGGTAAGAACTTTAGTGTACTGTTGGATTATTACCGCTCGCATCCCGAAGGATGCGGGAAGGTAATGTTTTTATTACTGTGTACATATGGTGACAAAATATCGGCTTCAATTCGACAACCATGTTATAATTCGACAGATAAATTGACGTTATCGAGTTCTTTTGTTCGTTTTAGTTTTTACGGTAAATTTCTACGTGTCTGACTTCCATGGATCATTAGCTCCGTCTTTCCTTTGATAGGAACAATTTAGAAATGCTTTAATACCGAATAGTTTATTCTCAACAATTGGTATTGCTAAACTGAAGTTAACATTTAAATTATACATTTCACATGTCTGTGGTGTTAAGTGCTAGAATGCTTGTAGCCGCTAATATTATTGGCATTAATCCTAAACATTATTTCATGAACATCAGTACAATATCATTTTTTCAGCAAAAATGTTCTATGGCAAACATCAAAAACTTCATTACTACTAGACTTGAGGTCTTGGTCATAATAAAAATTAGTTTAAATTTTATGTGCAAATATTACTAAAAGTGTAGTTCAGATTATGCAAACTGCACTTGTCTTGGAATGATTTATTATTTCACCTGTGCGATAGCGAAGTCCTCGTCAAAATAATGTTGCATCAAAGTTTCAATTCCTGATGAATTACGTTGAAAAAATTTACATATTTACTACTGCACACGAAAGTGAATGTTTAGAATGTCCTTTCCAGCTAGAGTTCGGTAGTTCTCATGACATTGTCGTAGGTATTGATGCGTTTGAACAAGGGAGGTAACCTAGCAACCATGTTCCGCCTGGAAGTGCGTCTGTAAAGTCTTTGCTGGTCTTCTTCAACATTGAAATCATTGCTATCATCACTGTCGTCAGGAAAATCAAAGTTTGGGTTGTCGATGTTATCAGTTGGATTGATCATAAATATAGGGTTGAAACGTCTGTGGTTAGCAAGTGGGTGATGGTCATCGTTCGGTACGTTGATTCTGTCAGTTGGTATCTTTGGCATAGCATAAAGCATTTTCTGCCAGAACCATTTGTCACTGGCACTCACATAGGTTTTGGTCTTCATGTAGAGTCGCAATGTCTCATCCAGATCTTTAACATCAACGTCTTTCAGCAGAACAACAATCAGGAAGTTCGATCTGTCCTCTAGTGCCCTTTGGTGAGCAGCTTGGAACTCCAGATCGCACCATCCAGATTTTATGAAATCTGGTGATAAAACCAAAATGGTTCTTCGACTGTGCTGGATGGCAGTCATGATGTTCTTAGTGATGGCTATGCCAGGAACAAAATCTCTTTCATGGACACAAAGATGGAATCCACATTGTGGAGCTTCCAGATAAGGTAACAGTGTATTCAACACCCAATCCACATCTTTGCGACAGTAGGAAACAAATGCATCATAATCCTTCTCTTCAGGGTTTTCTTCAACATTGTCCCAAGGATGAAAACCAAATCTAGTGTACAGCCAGATTTTTATGTATCCCTTGTACTTGTATATCATTCCAACGAAGACAGCCAGGATGACTACTGTCACTGCTTGCCCAATCAGTGCCTGTTTTATTTCTTCATTACAGCCTACATCATCCTGATTTAGGTCGAGGAGACGTTTGCCTCGCCCTTTTCCGGAGAAACAAATCAAACTGCGAGGATTTTGTACAATTGAGATGGATTTTATCAGCCACCCGGTCATCCAGAATGTATCACAGTCACATCTGAAGATATTTCCAGAAATGTCAATGCTTTTTAATGAATCCATCTGCTGAATATATTCATGTAGTCCTTCCAATAAGTTATTAGTTAGTGTTAGTGTGGTTAGGCTCCTCATTTGATCTATTCCTGGAGGAATTATCTTGATTTTGTTGTTGGCCAAGTTGAGTTCTTTCAGATTTTCCAAATCATTAAAGAAGCTGGAACAAATGCTATTCAATGAATTCCCACTTAAGTCCAGAACCACCAAGTATTTGAAATATGAGCGTGTTCCACATAATGTTGTTATGCTGTTTTGAGATAACAATAAGTATGATGTATCCTTTGGAGCATACTCAGGTAGTTGTGTCAGAGCTGTCTGCTCACTGGTGCATTCCATTACGTTTTGATGGTTCCTCCTCCAGCTTGTGTAACAGTGACATGGTGGTGGACAATTATTTAGATTTTCAAGGCACTTCTTGTCATACTCATTTTCAGGTATTTTGATAATTGGTGTCCCTGCCCATTTCCTGGGATACTGACATTTCCAATGAGTTTCATAAAAACTGAAATCTGGAAGGTGATCTTGATCGAGATGCTCATTCAAACGTTCACTTCTGGAATAACTGATCATATATTTAAACATTCTGTGGGTGTCACAGTTACAGTTGATAGGGCTTCCGTCCAAATGCAAATGGAAGTTCTGTAGAATGTCATAAGTTGACGGATTACTGATTGATTAAGAACGGAAAAGTCAAGTACCGTGATAAAATCCAACTGTAAATATATAATTTTAGGGCTTGATGGCTTAAGTGACTTATTTTTAAAATTTTTGGGCCAAATTTCACCAAAGGTAATTTTGTTATGTGAAAAGTCTGCCACCGTTAAATGCTTAGCTTGATATACAGATTCTGGTAAGTAAGGTAATTCATTGTATTGAAAATACAACTCACGGATCTGAGAAAATTCATCATGAACAAATTTTATACAGGCACAATTCCAAGAGAAAGGGATAAGGTTTGTAGTGCTGTAATCTAATATAGAGTTGTATGATAAGTCTAGTATTTCTAGCTCTTTCAAGTCAACAAGAGTGTAAATGTCTCCGCGGTTTGCAACGTAATGAGGCAAGTAGGTGTATCTATTATGATGAAGGTAAAGTTCACGTATCTCTGTGAAGTTTAAAAAGTCACTCTGACTAGAAAAAATATTGTTGTCTAAATTATTGTAGGATAAATCGAGCGACCGAATGAACGTTTTTACCCACTGACCAGGCTCAGTATTTTGGGTAGAAAATCTTTGCAAGAGGTTAATAACTGTGAGATTGCTGTTGCTGAAGTTCAAATGAATGTCATAGTCGACGTCAAAAGAAAAATGAAAATATTCAAGAGATGTGATGTTGTTGTTACTTAAGTCCACAAAAAGGTTCCTTTTTGTTTTGCAATGTTCAGTAACTATTCTGTGGAGAAAGAAAAACTGAATAGGAGGTATAGCATACATTGTTATCCTGTTGGTTAAGTCTAAAGTTGATGATACAGGACTTCGTTTTGTCCAATAGATAAATCCAGTTTTCCATGGCAATGTGTTCCAATCAATCGTCCACACGGTTTCCGGAATTTCGCCAAAAGGAAAGTGCAGCTTCAGGTATTTCAGCTTTGGTGCAGCATCCTTCATTTTAAATATGTTAGTAAGATTAAAGTCAGTAACATCTAACTCCAAATGCGTCAGTTCGGGCCAGAGGTAAGCCTGTAGGACCTCTGGTATTCTGATTGGTCTTGGGAAAATGGTCTGCTTTGGGATTTCGGACAAGAGATACCCGCCAGCTGGTATGTAGAGATAAGGAACGCAAAACCAAAGAATAAATCCTTTCTACACCAAGCAGAAGATTTATTCCCACTTCAGAAATATTCCTGTCAACAATTTTGACTTCGTCAGCCACTTTAATTTCCTCGTTTACCGGAAACCAATCAATTAGTTGTAAACTGTTGTTAATCTGCACTTTCCTCATTTCAATTAAAAATTGTTTTTCTTTTAAATCAATGTACACTTCTTCATTTGTCGATGGGGAAGGATACAAACTTCCGTAAAGATAGAAGTGTTTCATTAGAACAGTGAGTTGAGCCCAGGAAATCGCAACATAGTGAAAACTAAATATTCTTACACCCACTGGGTTCTCCGTAAAATACTGAGACGACTCAAAATCCAGTCTAATTGGATTCTTCAGATACCCCAGCCTAATAGGGAGTTCGTATGTTTGATCCAGTAGTATCTTTTTGTATTGTATTCGTAACGTAGATATTCGTGGTGCACGGACATAAGGAATAAGATCATCCAAACGAAGAGTACATTTCGTTATGTTGTTGATGCAGTTAAGGCGATCTTCGACGCTTAACTCAGGATTTATGTACACGAGAGTTTCAGTTTCTATTGTGCAGTAGACGGATCCCTAACAAACATTAACAATACATTTTGACGGCAAAATAGCACACGCAATAATTTATTCCTTGTAGGTTTCACTATCAAGGTTACCATGGCACACTGGAAACAGGGAATTTGTGTGTTCATTTTATGGACAGGGAATTTGCTTAAAAAAAAAGACAAATCTCAATCGGATAAGGTTGAAAATTTGTAAAATAATTAGACAGGCGCCTTTCTTTACTATGTACAGTAGCATACTCTGCTCAGCTAGGTACCTTTTGTCGGAAGAATACAACAGCAAAACTGTTTGAATCTTAAAGTAAATTGTTGTTTTTAGTCGCGCCGCCTCTCCGAGCGGAGCGACTTATCTGGTCACTACGGCGTCTGTAGTATGTATGCTTGCTGCCTTGCTTGCTTGGTTGTTAGCTCAAATACAAAATTTCCAAAATGTCATCGGATCTCAAAAATTCCAAAACGAGAATATGTTTCAGACCATTCTAAGCAACTTTGATTTTCAGACCCCCCCCCCCCACCACTACAACCACCAAAAAAAAAAGACCAGATTTGGCTTGACGTATGTTCGGACCGAAAA
>JBCAUG010033399.1:0-10170 GCA_038406175.1 Haplosyllis leylae | reverse complement strand
AGGGAAATGGGGAAATATGAGGGGAAACACTTCAGCATACGAGCCACCAAAGTGAAATTCTTCACTCCTTGATATTTAATTTTTCACTGAAAAACTAAAAGAGACTGATTTTATTTCTATCGAAGAGTCGATGGCAACGCCCCATGTAAACTGTCGCTTATTTGTTTCTGTTGAACTTTGCAGTAACTGACCACGAAGTGAAACAAACAACAGAATGGCTGACTCGAAGAAGTACTTCTCAACCACCAAAAAGGGTAATAAAATATGACATTTGAGCTTTCCTGTGATAATTATTAAAACAGTGAAGGAAAATATTTGACCGAAGTCAAGAAAATACACAATAGCTGTAGTCTGCAAGTAAAACTGATTACATATTGCAGGTGAGATATTTGAGTTGAAGGCGGAGTTGAACAGCGACAAGAAGGACCGGAAGAAGGAAGCGGTGAAGAAGGTGATCGCGAGCATGACGGTCGGGAAGGACGTCAGGTACGTCACGTCATTCATCACGAGACGGTAAACCTGCCGAACGAACCGCGAGCAGAAAAATTAAACTAACGAGGGAAAAAAGAAAAGTGTTTCCCCGGTGGGTTTACCGGCTAAAAATCACCAATAAATAAATGAACTTGAGCGAAGCGAATTAATTTCTGACAGATGTAGATAAAAATGTAAATAGGTAGACAATTATAGTGTGTTGTATTAAGATAGCTGCTAGTTTAAGATTATCTTTTAAAAATTCTTATTATTTCGTGTAGTAGTATATTTGGTTTCATTCGATGCTGAACGTAGAAGATGCAGCACTTGGTCGGCGTACTTGCCGCTTTTGTACTTCACGAGATGCTTGTTCTGCAACAAACATCATGCAGCAGTAATTTGTCGGATTTGTTTGTGTTCCAGGATTTTACTGGCGCTTTACATTGTGTCGGTCGTCCCGGCTTCTCTCGGTTCCTTTCTCTTTGTTCAAACTTTTGTTCTGACATTCTTTGCTTTGCTTATTTTGCTTCAGTGTTTTTAGTTTTAATTTATGAAAAGGATGGAGCTAAAAGACCAAAGCTTCTGCTGTATAACGTGTTTCGTTGTGGAGAAGAGCTGAAAGAAATTTTCTGAAAACGTCACAGTTATTACCTACTATTCTCAGATGGATTTCTTGTAATGTGCGACAAGACAAGGACCACAGTCGGGAACATGTTATACAACAAGAAATGGGCCGAACACTTTTTGAACAAAATTATACCGACACGTATTGATAGAAAAAGAACTTAGTGACTTAAAGAACTCTTTACAAATGTGTTTGGTCTTTTTGGTAATGGAGCCTTCAAGGACGGAGTATATTGTTGATGTAGTGTGTTTAAAAGGCAGGGATGTTGTTTTTACCACTGACCCGTGGGCGTGAGGCTGTGTGGATTTGGGTGGCCTGCATTCAGAGCCCCCTCCCCCCATCCCCGACATACAGCCAGTGTACAGGTAATTTGCAATAAATTCAAAACAAATGTTGAATGGCTGTGGAAATTTGGACAATACTTACGGGAACTAACGGTCAACTGCTCAAAGAATCTCGAGAAAAACAACACACCTGTGATTTTGTTGATGCTGATTCTGCTTGGTGAACAGCGTGCTTTCTCCCTCTTGTTGTTTGCAGCGCCCTCTTCCCTGACGTCATTAACTGTATGCAGACGGGCAACTCGGAGCTGAAGAAACTCGTTTATCTCTACCTGATGAATTACGCCAAAACCCAGCCCGACATGGCCATCATGGCGGTTAATACATTCGTCAAGGTCGGTGTCCCAGTGTCAGCCACGAGCCATGCGCTCGGAGGGTACGCCTCTATGAGCCACGAGCCCTGCGCTCGGAGGGTACGGCTCTGTGAGCCGCTCTGTGTTGTACATAGATGTCTGTCCTGCTCAGTGCTGCATGCTCTTTGCTTACAGTCGTACCAGCTTCGCTCCTCTACCAACGTGCTACGTCTTGTTACAACCTTTGCTGCCGTTGAGACGTTACCTCACACTACTGCATAAAAATACATCCAATCTCAAAATTGAGACACAAAATTCAAGTCTAATAAAAAACGGACAAAGGAATTTTAGAAATTACACCGGAAAGAAAAGAAAAAACACAGCTGATGGAAGTTACGAAAGAACAGCTGTTTAGTTGTCAGCAAAGAGCGGAGCAGTGAGTGTGTCTGCGTACTGTGGTAGTAGGTGACTAGTAGTGTCCTCTTGCGCCAACGTGGTTCCTTCATTTCTTACTTGCAGCGCCCTCTTCCCCGACGTGGTGAACTGTATGCAGACGGACAACCTGGAGCTGAAGAAACTGGTTTATCTCTATCTGATGAACTATGCTAAAAGTCAGCCCGATATGGCCATCATGGCTGTCAATACGTTTGTTAAGGTAGGTGCGTGGTGTGGCGTGGCGCCCCCTCGTGGCTGTGGTTGTGGGCTTGCCTCCTCTCCGCTTTCGTGTTGCTTTACACGACTAAGAGCCTGTAGATTATAAGGTGGTGGTGGCGGCGTGCGGTGCTGGTGAGACGGGTAGAGGATCGGCTGCCACGCGGAGTGTAACGATGACGAGTCTGTGCTGCGTGTCTCACAGTGATTCTCTGACGTCAGGTAAAACCGACGACCTCACGTAACGTAAACGACGCTGCTTGGACTGAAGAGTTTTGCCTTCATGTTAAACCTTTCCGCAGTAATTTGTTTTGGACTCTGAAACTCAGTACCGCTCATCCCCGATATCCCGCCTTATCTGTGCTGTATGTGGTGTTGTGACGTTCGGAAATAAGGCGAAACGTTGAGTCGGATCTGATGTCGGTTCCGCTGGAGACACGTAGCACTGTACGGCGGCCCCCGGCTGCATGTTGTAGGTAGTTAGTGGCGGTGAGGATGTTGTAGGTAGTTAGTGGCGGTGAGGATGTTGTAGTAGTTAGTGGTGGTGAGAATGTTGTAGTGGTTTGTGGTGGTGAGCATGCTACTTTGTGTTGTATTCCCCGACTGACATAGCGCAGTGTAAATACCAACCAGTGCGTACTGCATTACCCCTGTACTGTAGACTTATACACTGTTCACATCGATTCCAATACCGACACGGAGGAGTTCTTAGTCCGACTTTTACCGATGTCGGAATCAGTGAGAAATGGTGTCGGAATCGGTCGTGTGAATCATCCCTTAATGCTAAGTTCGACATGAGTTGTAACGGAAGGTTGGTTAGTGTGAACGTGGTGACAGATTTTGGTCTTTGGGGGTTTTCAATGTCTCCCAATCCATCAGAGATACAATCAAGTTTTTGAACATGAAGACTGGGTAACATATAGACATACCATTTAATACATTTGAACCATCTTGGAGGAGTAGTACAGAAATCAATTCAATACGTTTAGTTATAAAACAAGAGAAAAAGATCCCATCGCTTCTCACGGCGAGAACAGCCTGGACGTGTCGGAGGGACCGTGGTAGAAACTAATGGTGCCCTCTCACGTGAAGATTAACCGCGTTAACACTACTAAACCAAAGTCGTGATCTTAATTTTCACGCAACACTTGTATTGGTAATTTACAAAGTTGACCGTTTGCTAAGAGTGAAGGATATTTGCGGAGAGTTGTGACGCAGTGGTTGATTATGTTGTTGTTTTGTTGTTGCAGGATTGTGACGACAGTAACCCACTGATCAGAGCTCTGGCCGTCAGGACGATGGGATGTATCAGGGTGGACAAGATCACAGGTGCGTGCTCCCTGTATAAACCATAGCCGACCCGGGCATTAGATAGGAAAACATGACATCGCTGAAGATACCTCTCCTTATTGAATCCGCTGTGAACTCAGTCCGGTTTATTGGACACTTACTATCAAGTGTGATGCAAGTATTTTGAAAAAAGTGAAATCTACGGAAGAATTCAGAAGTTTATGTTGATCTTATCTGAACATGTTTCACTGCCCGGTCACTGGTGACGCAGAGAACGAAAGTTAACACGGGAATATTTGACATCACCCTATTTGAAATCGACGCTGGAATATTGATGTCGTCATTTATGGATTGGTAACGTGTTTTAGAGTACCTATGTGAGCCTCTGAGGAAGTGTTTGAAGGACGAGGACCCGTACGTGAGGAAGACGGCCGCCGTCTGCGTCGCCAAGCTGCACGACATCAACGCCAGTCTGGTGGAGGATCAGGGATTCCTCGACCTGCTCAGAGACCTACTCTCCGACTCCAACCCCATGGTCAGTTTAGTTGTGATGTGTAACTCAAGTGGAGATGGTACACTATTTCAAGCAAAAATCATTGTTGTGTTTCTGCAGTTCTTTTTTGATACCAGTTTTACTCCGAAAGGGACTTATGTTCACAGGAAATGAGCCACAACGAAAAAAAAAAAAGACACAGAATCCAAAAGTAAAATTTTGTGATTGAGAGATGTGATTGGGTTTTGTTGACAGGTTGTAGCGAACGCTGTAGCTGCGATCTCAGAGATCAGTGAGACATCAACTTCCGGTGCGCAGATCCTCGAGATGAACAGTCAGATCATCAACAAACTACTGACGGCGCTCAACGAGTGCACCGAGTGAGTAATAAACAAGTGCACCGAGTGAGTAATAAATGAGTGCACCAAGTAATAAATGAGTGCACCGAGTGAGTAATAAATGAGTGCACCAAGTGAGTAATAAATGAGTGCACTGAGTGAGTAATAAATGAGTGCACCAAGTAATAAACGAGTGCACCGAGTGAGTAATAAATGAGTGCACCGAGTGAGTAATAAATGAGTGCACCAAGTAATAAATGAGTGCACCGAGTGAGTAATAAATGAGTGCACTGAGTGAGTAATAAATGAGTGCACCGAGTGAGTAATAAATGAGTGCACCGAGTGAGTAATAAATGAGTGCACCGAGTGAATAATAAACAAGTGCACCGAGTGAGTAATAAATGAGTGCACCGAGTGAATAATAAACAAGTGCACCAAGTGAGTAATGAGTGCACCAAGTGAGTAATAAACAAGTGCACTGAGTGAGTAATAAATGAGTGCACAAGTGAGTAAATAATGAGTGCACCGAGTGAGGAAATAACGAGTGCGCTGAGTGAGTAAAGAACTAGTGCATCAAGTGAGTAAATAAATGAGTTCACTGAGTGAGTAAATAATGAGTTCACTGAGTGAGTAAGTAATGAGTGCACCAAATGAGTAAGGAACGAATGCACTGAGTGAGGAAATAACGAGTGCACCTAGTGAGTAAATAACGAGTGTACCAAGTGAGTAAATAATGAGTGTGCCAAGTGAGTAAATAATGAATGTACTGAGTGAGTAATGAGTGTACCGAGTGAGTAATGAGTGCACCAAGTGAGTAAATAATGAGTGTACTGAGTGAGTAAATAGTGAGTGCACTGAATGAGTAAATAGCAAGTGTGCCAAGTGAGTAAATAATGAGTGTACTGAGTAATGAGTGTACCGAGTGAGTAATGAGTGCACCGAGTAAGTAAATAATGAGTGCACTGAGTGAGTAAATAACAAGTGTGTCAAGTGAGTAAATAATGAGTGTACTGAGTGAGTAATGAGTGTACCGAGTGAGTAAATAATGAGTGCACCGAGTGAGTAAATAACAAGTGCATCAAGTGACTAAATAACGAGTGCGCCAAGTGAGTAAATAACGACTGCCCCGAGTGAGTAATTAAAGAGCGTCAAATAATTAAATAACAAGAAAATTCTCCAAGATGCGTACCGCCGCGGCGTAACATCACTCGTTGTCCTGGCCGGGGGTGGGGAGAGGGTACGCCAGTCAGGTCTTCCTAGGACAGGGGTACCCCCTCCCCACCCCAGCCAGGGCCAGGAGAGGGGTACCCTCCTCCCCTTCTCCTCCCGGGCCGGGAAAGGACCAGGGGGCAGTGGACAGGGGTATCTCCCCCCGCAGAAAGGACATAGGACCAGAGGCTGAGACCGGACTTGGGAGCAGGAACTGGTCTACCCCCTCCCCCAAACCCCCCACCCCCCTCCCTCGTTGACAGACACACCTGTGAAAACTACCTTCTCTCATCCGTCGGGCTAAGCAAATAACGGGTGTACCCACAAAAGTAATAAATGGTGTAGTGAATGAGTGAGTTAATAAAGAGTGCAGCAAGTGAATGTCAAACTAATGAAAAAGATGATGAAGTATAGCAGAAGAAAGAGATGGATGAATGCGGATGAGATCCTAGTGATGAATTGAACTAATCATTGATGTATTGGTCGTTTGTAGGTGGGGACAAGTGTTCATCCTCGACTCAGTAGCCAACTACGTTCCGAAGGACGATCGGGAGACGCAGTCCATCTGTGAGCGTATCACTCCGCGTCTCGCGCATGCCAACTCAGCCGTGGTGCTCTCAGCCGTCAAGGTAACATCTCTCTTCTTCCCTATTCGGTTCTTATCCATTAATCTCAATGTGAACGGATCTTTAAGTGATGTTGCGAAGAGTGACACAGACACCAATAAAATGGGTACAGACCCAACAGAAATCAGTGTTAGATATTTTCTGTGCAGTATGAAGATCACACATTTCTAGACTGGCCATTTTTTATTGGCCTCTGTGTCTGGCAGTGTGCACACGTCAATTGCGGCTGCCTCGTGTCAATAGCTAAATACCCATCTGAAAGCGATGTAACTTTCGCATTCGCCTTCGCGAATGAGTCTTTAAGCATTGTTTCCTTTATATCTGCATTGAATGTACTTTCTGGTACGGGAACAGTACATCTAATACAAATCCACTAGAACCTATTTTTGCGTCCACACACCCTTTCCATAAAATCAATTCTGGGTACACTTGCCTGGGATGAATTCCACTGTCCACGGGTTTATACGTGTTGTATTTTAACAGGTGATCATGAAGCTGATGGAGATGATGGAACACAACAGTGACTACATTCACACCCTGATCAAGAAGCTGTCGCCTCCGCTGGTGACACTGTTGTCCGCCGAACCTGAGATCCAGTACGTCGCGCTGCGCAACATCAACCTCATCGTCCAGAAGAGGTCAGTACAACCACACTACTATCTGATACTGATTAAAATTCAGGGACTTAAGTGTTTTGTGAATTCAGACCCGACATGAAAATGATGATGCGAAGTCTGAAGTTGTTCCGTTTTTTCTGTCGCTTCAGACCGGACATCCTGAAACACGAGATGAAAGTTTTCTTCGTCAAGTACAACGATCCGATCTACGTGAAGCTGGAGAAGCTCGACATCATGATCCGCCTCACCAACCAAGCGAACATCGCCCAGGTGCTGGCTGAACTCAAAGAGTAAGTGTCTCCCTGAACCAAGCGAACATCGCCCAGGTGCTGGCTGAACTCAAAGAGTAAGTGTCTCCCTGAACCAAGCAAACATCGCCCAGGTGCTGGCTGAACTCAAAGAGTAAGGTTTCCTTGAACAGAGCAGCAGTGAAAGAACATTTTTATCATGAACAAAAACAAAGACACAGTAAGCAGAAGGTTGATGTACGTTGATGAAATATTGTGTGTGTTTATAGGTACGCCACAGAGGTTGACGTGGACTTCGTGCGCAAGTCTGTGCGCGCCATTGGACGCTGCGCCATAAAGGTGGAGCAGGCGGCGGAACGCTGCGTCAGCACGCTGCTCGACCTCATCCAGACAAAAGTCAACTACGTGGTGCAGGAGGCCATCGTCGTCATCAAGGTGCGGTTCCTCAGAACTTAATTGCACCAGCCGCCGACAACAACAGCGACGTTTAAAAACAACCCTGCATGGCAACGGTTTCCAGTCTAATATCAAATGTTATATTATGGCGTCATCATGTGTTCACAGACCTAAAGGTCATGATCGCAAATACTGATCGAATGTTCAAAAGAAACAAAGGGTCACTGGAAACAATACCTTATAAACCGTCGCTATGGTTACTGTCGTAATTTCTTGCGTAACGTCAGAAACACAATTTTATTTTTTTGACAACATGATATCAAATCCATGGGAAGCTCGTGGAATTGTCGATTGATTAGGAGTGGTAATGACGGAAAACAAAAACAACAGCATGTTTTCGAGTTTTGCAAAAAGCCTTTAATTTGTTGTTTTTATTTGCAGGATATTTTCAGAAAGTATCCAAACAAGTACGAGAGTATCATCTCCACGCTCTGCGAGAATCTCGACACGCTGGATGAACCGGAAGCTCGGTTAGTATGTGCGCACGCATGCGCTTTCTGTGTTATTTGTGGCATTCAGATTACAGTAAGCAATGAGGGAACTTTAACATGACTCTATCACGTAAATTGCAAATATCTGAGGCACCACACACAAAGTTTAATATTTCACCAGGCCCCAAAACCAAAATCACAAAATTAGTTCCAGGTAACCCGAAGCCATGATTCGTAACACAGTCCAAGCCTCACACTTCATAGGACCTTTGTGACACTGTATAATGGCTCAATCACACTGACAGTGGCCGAGACCTAGACTGAGACTGATAACAAGTATACAGAACTCAATGAGAATCTGTGTTGTTATCTGTCTCCGTGCAGTATGAAACCTCCATAAAATTCCATAAAACCCAATGGCATCGGTCTTGGTCTCGGTCTCGGCCAATGTCAGTGTGATTGAGCCATAAAACCAAGACAGATAGCAAGACCAATTAAAATGGCCTACATAGAATTGTATGAAGGTGTTCACACTGAACAACGACTCTATGACTGATGTCGGACAGTGTGAGGACGCCATATGGCGTCGATGAGTTCTGTACCCCTGCTCACACCTGTCCCCTCCCCCAAACCTTGAGAAATTTTTGAACCACCCTTGTTACCACCTGCTTCTGAAGGATAAGGAAGGTACCCCAATCTCTGGTCCCATGTCCCTTCTGTGGGTACCCCAGTCTCTGGTCCCATGTCCCTTCTGTGGGTACCCCAGTCTCTGGTCCAAAGTTCTTGGAAGGTGTACTCTTAGACAGCATCTAAGGGAATGCCCCGCCCCCACCCGCACCACATAGGATCAGGATGGCTGGGTGCCATGCCTCTAACGTTCACGCAGGAGGACTTTCTTGTTTATGGTCTTATTTATTCACCAAACTAATAGGGGACAACTGAATATAATCACCTCACACTGTGTAAATATTTAGCAAGGAATCACAAAAAAATTTCTAAAAAACATCACTTCACGGTATTAAAAAGGCTGTTTGGGAGCTTGTATTGTTTCTACCCAACGCATTTTATTCTAATTTTACAGAAGAACAGGACAGTAAGTTGAGATTTGAACTTAGTATCGATTCTTTATCTTGTTCTACCGTTGAGCCTTTTTGCTATGTTGTGTTGATTTTAGTAGCTGCACACACTGTGTTAAGACGCAAATGAAAAATTCCACTTTAGGATCCATTCATACCATCGCTAACATTTCACTGTGAATGGGCCCTAAGACCTCATCAGCACTGGGAGGAATTATTTCCGTTACTTGTCGAGAACGACACCTTTTGCAGTTAACAGATTGTAATTTGTGTACATCAACGACTTTTTTACATCAAAATCATTTGACAGGAATATTAAAAACTTTGTTCACAAAACGCACCCGCTTTCAGCGAGCAGTTTCTTTTTGCTCGTTTTACTAGTTATACATGAGATCTAATGTAATTTATGTTGTGTAAATGTAATTTTTAGGTGTATCTTATGCATAGGAAACGTCTTGGTCCAGCATTTGTGATCAACAATGTGTCTGATTCAATGCCGCAAACCCAGGTGGACTTCCAGGCTTTAATAAAGTCATTTAGAACCGTGGGTTTTGACATCAACACACACGAAAACTGTGATCAAAATGTAAGTCTTCTATTTCACTACACAAGTGAATTATGGCTTTTTGACATAATTTCATGGAGTACGGTAAGTATAGCCTATCATATGACATCACTCTGCATGCCAAAAAATAATCATGTGCCTCAGGAGTTTCCGCGCAAAAACTGCTAACTAAATTTTCCTATCGTGCTAACACTGGGTCGTGTTATATTAATAATTACATGTGGGTGAATTATGTCAATTCGATGATGATTTGATGTTGTAGACCAGAGAAACTTGTTGGATTAAATGGGAAGAAACGTGTCATGCATGTTTTTTTTCTGTGTAGGTAATGAAAGAGATACTGAGAACGATGACTTCCACGGACTACAGAGATTGTAATTGCTTCTTCCTTGCCATCATCGCACACGGGACGAAGACTGGGTGGCTGAAAAGTTCCACCG
>JBCAUG010033388.1:0-10170 GCA_038406175.1 Haplosyllis leylae | reverse complement strand
GCGTACACTTGAAAACTTCGCCCGGGTTAGTAACACGCCCCGGGAAATCAGCGGTCACATGACCGGAAGTGGGCGTGCTTGAAAACGATACGCCGGTTTCTGACTCGAACACAAAAAAAAATCCATTGTTAAATTTTCAACAGAAATGCTGGTTTTGGTATAATTTGGAATATTTTCAAAAGGAGTATAAACTTACAAAAAGGTAACAATATTTTCATAGGATTGGATCAAATTTCGATGTGTTAAATTTTTAAAGTTTAATGTCCTCTGATAGATAGAAAAGCCAATGTAATTTTCACACGCACTTGTTATTCTTAAAGGAAGTTGTATGGGATATAAGAACAAAATCACACACATTCATGAATACCCAGTATTAAGGCCCGTTCACACTGCGCGATTGCGACTGCTATGCTATTTTTCTTGTTGGAACTGATGTGTTGTACAGATCCAAGGCAAAGTGTTCATTCACATTGTGCAATTGCGAAAACATCACCAGACCTTGTACATCCTGTACACATTAGAAGTATTAAAAAATTGCAGTTACGAAATTACACAGCATGAATTGGCCTGTAGTCTTGGAATATTCCAACACTTCCATCTCCAGACGGTTCATACAAAACACATGTCTCAGCTCCCCATCCATCCCAATAATTCCATCCCAGATCCCCTTTCCACATCGACCACCCATTCCCCTACACCCAATCCCCACTATTTGACCCCATTGACCCCTTACTGCCCCTCAACCCCACATCACCGCAAATTAAGATTTTACACACATTCCTGTAACATGAAGCTTAGTTTTGAAAACCGTACGCTTACTAATGGAACACTCCAGTAGTCCGAAACGTGTTACAATAATTAATTTTCGAGTGCCCATCTCTACTTAAAGGTCTACCACATTGCCACGCATACGCATACACAGAAATACACACACGCACATCATATAAGACGATAAAATATGTTGTTTTGCTCAACAAAAGTGAAGCCATTTCGTAATTTTTGGATTTCTGCATCTCCCCCACTGCACGCAATCAATCGACATTTTCGTAAATAACCAACAACACAAAATTGACATATCTGTCAACTGCTAATTTTGTTACCTTAAATTGCAGCTTTCTAAAAATTTTGAATAATGAAAGTCATTAATAGAGTAATTAATAATTGCACAATATGGAACTGATGCCTCCCCTGCACCACTGATAATGCCTCCTAAATTGAAACACAAAATTGACAGATATGTCAGATATGTCAATATTGTAAATGTTGTGTTATTTACGAAAAACACGAATCTACCTTTTCACGATAAGGAATCTTGCAGATTATGCCAGATTTGGCAGATATAAATAAATTGTAATTGTGCTGATATAAAGGGTAGCTAAATTATTTAACGCTACAATAGATACTACTGTAAACTACTGTAATTTTGACTAGATTGGAAAGTAGGTGCTAGAGGATGAGTGGGCTCTCCTTTGCTAAAAGAGTTATATCCTGGTGACGGTTGCTGGGCGAAGGGATCGGGCGATATTGGAGCACCTTCACGCCCACTTCCGGTCATGTGACCATCTCCTGCCTCTCCATTGGCCAGATCTCCTAGCGATCCTTTGCTGAAGGATCTGTTTCCTGTTATTTTGAATGTCTGCGTGGTTCCGTGACCCACGACGCCGGCGATCTCGTTGTAGTCCGGGCGGAGACCGCCGAACTGTTGGCGGCGCCGCTGCAGGTAGACGATAGATCCGAAGAGGAAGGCGTCGATCAGGTACAAACACCCGACCACGTAAAACACGTCGTCGTATGACTTACGCATGTCATATATGGCACCTAAAACGTAGTGAAGTTCTCAGTGAAATTTATCATGACAAAATTTCTGCTGAAGGATAAAGATAATCCATGTGGCTGTGAAGAACTTAATGGAATTTAAGTATTGAACTTTTTCTGAAAGCAGACACACCCTTTCAAAAACATTTTACGAGAAGCCAGTGTTAATTCAGAAGCAAATATGGTCGCAATGTTAAATTCTTCATCACTATTTTTGGATGTTTTTTGCCAAAAATGAAGTAACATATGGAGGTCTTCTCATATAAAGATCATTATCACGTAATATTTGTCTTTATCTTACCAGTGTGCAAAATTGGAACCTTCAGAAAATCTACCCATGGTGAATGAGATGGGTAGAAATTTTCTGTAAAGGGTCAATTGACATTTAGTTTATCGTTAAACTGCACTCACCAGAGAAGAAGGGTCCGATGAGGATGCCCATGCCGGACCAGAGGTTGGTGTAGGACCAGGCGATGTCTATGGGAAGACCCGTCACCTCCCCAGAGCATGCGTACGTGTACACAATGGTGAGGCCCAGAAACCCACCCATACCTGAAATCAACAAAAACATAGGTACATGAGGGTCAGGTCCAGAAACCCACCAATACCTGAAATCAACAAATAAACCTGTCAAACTCACATTTTAGGGTATCCTCACACGTATTGCTAGGGTATTCATACAAGTATTGCTAGGGTATCCTCACAAGTATTGCCAGGCTGTACTGACAAGTATTGCTAGAGTGTACTCTCAAGTATTGCTAGGGTGTACTCACAAGTATTGCCAGGCTGTAGTGACAAGTATTGCTAGAGTGTATTCACTAGTATTGCTAGGGTGTACTCATAAGTATTGCTGGGTGTACTCATAAGTATTGCTAGGATGTACTCACAAGCATTGCTAGGATGTACTCATAAGTACTGCTAGGTTGTACTCACAAGTATTGCCAGGATATCCTCACAAGTATTGCTAGGATGTACTCACAAGTTTTACTAGGATGTACTCACAAGTATTACTAGGGTGTACTCACATTATTAGGATATCCTCACAAGTATTGCTAGGGTGTACTCACATTATTAGGATATCCTCACAAGTATTGCTAGGGTGTACTCACACAATGAGATAAGCAGGATGATCCCGTAGTTGATGTCGACCAGAGGCCAGACGAGACAGATTAAGGCGAGAGCACCGGCGGCGATTACGTTCGTTAGGATCAGTTTACCCTTGAACCAATCGCCGACGAACGAAGCGATGATGTACGTGACGCACTCCATAAACGACAGTAACGTTAACGCGAACGATGACTTCTCCGGAGGGATTCCCTTCAGTTCCATGTAATACGCCTGCAAGTAACAAGAGAGCCACTGGCTTTTTAACACAGCTGTGATAATTGCAGGTGTGATGATATATTTTGATGTTCTCCCGAAACGTCTCAAAATATTTTCAAGAAAGAGTTCAAAATCAAGATTTTCTCCTAACTTCAATGGCTGGAAACTAAAATTGGGTTCCCAGCCTAATAGTTTCCGTTGACATAGTATTTTACTAATTAAGGTGAGAACTGAAAAGTACCACTAGAAATCTGTTTTCTTTCAAAGATAGCAAGTAAACAATGCAATACTGAATTTTGACTTACTAAATTCAAGAAAGGCATAAAGAAGCCCAGGTAGCTGATCATGTTGGCAAAGTACCAAAGGACGATTTCCGGTCTATCTTTCACTTCCTGTATGGTGCAGCACTTCCGGGGAATCTTTGGCAAGTAGTTCTTCTCAGACTCGGGTGTTTTCGGAGGTGGATTATCTTCTGCAACATTTACGATCAGACGGAACATTATTATCGTGTTGTTTGTTTTTGGAGGAAATTAGAAAATTGATTAAGTGTCTTATTTTAAAAGCGCATTCAAACATTTCCTCTTTGGTTCGTCTTTGAAGACTCATAATATAGGCTGTACTACTAAATCTGGGCAACCACGTAATTTGGGCAGTTTTCACTTTTTCTTGGCATGATGTCTCAATTTTCTGGGCACGATGCCATTTCCCATCAAAACAATTCTATTGGAAAAGGAAATATCTGTACTTGACGTTTCTGAAATTGGACCCAAATTCCATGGTTGCCCAGATTTAGTAGTACAGCCAGAGTGTCCCTTTGTACTTTGTAATTATTTTTCGTAAGCACACAAGTTCAAAAAAGAGCTGAGCCACCGCATTTACCATTAAAGGACATTGGTGAAGGGTCATTACCCAAGTATGAATGGAATATTTTAGCAATGTTGTCAGAGAAACTTTTAAGTGCCAGGAATTAGGCAACTGAATTTCTAGGATATTTGATGAAAGAAACGGGATTTTACCGTCTTCATTCTGGAACTGCTGATGTCCGGGTTCGTCCTTAGAAGAGAAGGTCCAGCAGCAAGCTACTCCCAGACCTAGGATCAGTATACTGGAAAACCTGAAGGCTATTCTCCATGTGAAACGAGTCACCAACCAAGCATTGATAGGGTTAAACAACAGGGAACCTGCAACAAAAACACACAGCATCAGTATACTGGAAAACCTGAAGGCTAATTTCCTTGTGAAGCGAGTTACCAACCAAGCATTGATAGGGTTAAACAACAGGGAACCTGCAACACAAACACACAGGATCAGTATACTGGAAAACCTAAAGGCTATTCTCCATGTGAAGCGAGTCACTAACCAAGCATTGACAGGGTTAAACAATAGATATGCAACAAAGACACAGGATCAGTATACTGGAAAACCTGAAGGCTACTGTCCATATGAATCAAGGTCCCAACCAAGCATTGATAGGGTTAAACAGCAAATATCATGAGTTTTGTTAAGGAATATACAGATTTATTTTCAGCAGGGATCTGAAACTGTTCATTTTCTGAAGGGCCAAAGACGTTGAAGGAAATAAGCAGTTACAGATCCCTGAAGAAAATAAACTGTATATTCCTGATCAAAAGTCATGATATTAGGTTTATTATGTATATTTATTTAATCAAAATATTAAATTGTTGTCATTATATAGGTGAAAAAAATGAAAATACAAAGGGATTTTCCAAGTAATCCAAAGTAAACAAATAGGGTCACCAAATCCGACTACAATGTTCATTATGACCACAGAGAGAGACTTGTTTTGTATAACTATGAAGTTGAAATGATAAAAACGTTCACTTCATGTAATGGAACTATTTTCAGAACAAAACCATATCAGTGGATTAGATCAATATCAGAGGAATAAGGACTTGAAATAGAAACTCAGTCACAGACAGATAAAACGAAAAAAAACTGAATCAATACCAAACGAAATTTTAATTAGAAGAAGAGTAGGGAGACTCCGCGGTAAATTACCCTCCAAGATTGAAGAGCTCCATGCTTTGTGATTATCTAAACAAGATTACTGGATCAGATGATCCGCCTTTAAATCTCCAAATAAGGCAATCTATTAATGATTCCAATCTCATCTGCCTGTTTGCCTTTGCTTTATTGAAATTCAATCAGATGATGAAATGATTTCTCTGTTTGAATAAACCAGATGTCACAGCAGGTTGTTTCGGGAATAAATCAAACCGTCTTCATTTTACATCCTAGTATTGTGATGAATTTTTCTTTTCCTACTGTACTTTACTTTACTACATCCAAATATCCAAGAACACAACACTTGAATTGTATTAGAAACATGAAGAAAAGCCCCCGCCCCCTCCTCGCCCCTCTAAATATGTAGGCATGTACTTATGTAAAAACGTAATTTTATTATAATTGAAATTAGCTTTTTTGGAAATTGCTAAAACATTGGTTATAATTGGTGCCTTGTTAGAGTCACCTTAGTGGTTGAGTCAGGGGATTCGTAACATCATGTCCGAAGCCTTTGGCAGTTTTATGATAAGTAGGCCTACTTTAAGCTGCATTTATTGGTTGGAATTTGTTTACACAGAAATACTGTGACGTCATTTAACAATGTCACGAGACACCATTTGAACTATGTTCATGACGTCATTATTAGACTTGTGGTCACAGCCAATAATATTCTGCTGTGAAGTGTTACCTATTGGGTATCCACACAGTAATATAGACGTTGCTAACACGTGGTACTTGTGGTTGTTGTCGAAGTACTCGCCTATGACCAGCGATGACGCCATGTAGATAAGTGAGGAGCCGACTCCGTAGAGCAGAGAGTGCGTCAGGAATAACCATTCCATCGTACCTGGAAAAACAGAGGCAAGAAACTATGAGCAATCATTCCATCCAACAAAATACCTACAACATACCATGAAAAACTAAAAAAATTCAAACATTAATTTTTATGCCAAAAACAGTAGGTAATCATTTCAATCCTGCCCATGTGTATGTCTATGCATCCGGTGTCTATCTGTCTGTTGGTTGGGCTGTATTTTTGCAACTGTTGTTACAGTAACCAAGGCGTATTTCCGAGGAAGACCAGCCCGGTGTACCGTGAAAAAGGTACCCTACTTGAAAAGGGAGGGGTCGAGTTTTAATGTTACAAAACTACCCCCTCTCCCTCGAACCTTAGGGCAGAGGCCCTTATCAGTTCCCCACTCTTCTAACACTTAAGCCCTCAACACATGATCACCATCTCCGGGGGTAGTTTTGTAACATTAAAAATGGACTGTTGTCAAGATATAATGGGGGGGGGGTTGTTTGACCACGTTACACCGGTTTGGTCGTCTCGTAGTGAATACGATGTTCTGAAAAAGTTCCCGTTCGTAAATAAAGTGTCATCACTAAGATGTTGATAAGGGAGATAAACGTACCGACGAATGATGAGGCCATGCAGCTAGTACCAAGGATGAGGGTGCCGATGATTCCTCCCCAGCGGTAACCGCGGTACTTCAACGCTCGGATAAACGCTACCGACACCGGAGCGCACGACAGCGAGATACAGAACGACAGCGTACCGATCCAGTCTGAAACGAGAGACGTTAGAAACGATTAGATCTAGACCAGAGCAATAGCTTGGCTATCAATGAAACGTTGAAGTATGTTCACATTGAGCGACAGCGTCAGTGGCAAAAATCCAAGCGATCCTCATATTCACACAGAGCGGCAGTGGCAGCGGTGTCCATAATGATTTTTTTGTTTGTTTACATGACTTAGATAGGTCCACCTGGACTTGTTATGCTCTAAATAAAGCCCGCGCCTTGCTTAAAGGCATCAAAACATCTCAATAGTCCTGCGTAAGTTGCATAAATTGCATAAATTGCGTAAAACATCACAAATATATAATTAGAAGTGTGAAAAATAACATCATTTGGATGTTTTCAAGTGTTTCAACCTTTTAATTATAATAAAAAGTTATGACTGAAGCAGATTCTGATTTCCAATTGAGATGTCAATATGCTTTTATGAAGCAACATTTTTTGTTCACTCTCAGATTACTGAGATGTAGTGGTCGTAATTTCTTGATATGCTTTTACGAAGCAAAAGTTTTAATAAAAACGGATTATTGTGATTTTTAAGGAGCTTTATGAAGCCAAGTTTTTTGTAAAAAGTTGGATTATTGTGATACCGTACTACAGTGTCTTGGCACAGAATTTTTTAGCTTTATGCAAGCAACATTTTAGTTTACTCTCGGATTACTGAGATGTGGTGTTTCTAATATTTTTAAAGAATGTTCTTTCTTTAGTACAATAAAAGTTCATCTAGATTTAACAATGCTTTTTTATTTACCTGAGTGTGATCACCAGATGTTCTTCTGGAGAAATAGTTTCTCTCTAGTCAATGGTCTGCTTCTCGATTGCAGGTCACATCAGATGCAATAGTGCATCAAATTGATGAATGGACATCCGATATGTCCTGAAGAATTTGTACGGATACTTGCGAAGGTCGGGATAAGTAACAAAAAACTCGCCCTTTGAGTGTACATCCTCATTGAATGGATGTACCCAGTACTCTCTATTCAATGAATTTAGCATCAAAAGTAAACATACTCCAATAACTCTTCTTTGGTATGGTGAAAATCTACGTAGAACAACACGATTACAAATTGGTGGCATTATTTTGATGTTTTATTGACTGCAGACGACATTTGCAAATACTAAAACACATCAGAAATGCAGCTGAAATCCAAAGAAACCCAGTACAACGGCAGCGGCATTGCTCCAAAAATCGGTCCGGCCCCCATTTGATGTTTTGCCTCTAGCGATGCCGCTGCCGCTGCTGCTACCGCTCAGTGTGTATGAGACAATTAAAAATCAATAGGACCCTCGCTGCCGCTGCCGCTACCGCTCGGTGTGAATAGACCCTTAAGGTCCGTTCACACCGAACGTAAACGGTAGCGTCAAAACATCGAACGATTTTTTTCCAGCATTGGCCACTGACGCTTGGTGTACATGAAACAGTAAAAAAATCAATGTAGAGTCTAGATCTAGTCCAACTTGACACTGCCACTCGGTGTGAATAGACCCTATGGCTGAAACTTACACTAGAATTTCATCTTGATTTGTTTTATCATTGCTCTTTCCTGGTATGTTATTGATACTTAAATAACCATTTCTGTCTTCATTCTTAACAGATCTATCCAATGACCGGCGACTGGCTAGGGGTGTGTCACTTTTCTTCAGCCAATTTTTTGACACACTTTTTATCTTTCCACTCTTCCTTACAGTTGTATCTCCTTCACCCGATTTCGGTGATATGTTGGTGTTTTTCCTTCCTTGATCCGTGGAAGTTCCACTTCTTAGTCTCATACTGAGAATAAATGTCCGAAATAACAACAATACTATCTCGTAGAGATATAAACAAACTTCTAGTAGACTCAATATTCTGTTAAAGGACTCTTATACGCCCGTAAAAGTACAAAGGAACCCACTATGAAGTGAAATTTACGCGCACTGGTTCCTTTTAGTTAAACAACTTAAATATGATCAGAAAATGTTCAAAATGGCATGTTATACAGCGTTAATAAATTATCTAAGAATAATTATTTGCTACAAATCTTTGAGGGGATCCAAAGCTAAAAGCCACAGTGAAGGTACGTCGGCATAAGACTCTAAGCCAATTGAAATATGTTTTACATAAGGCTAGATCTACTTCCGGTTATTTGGAGCGAAAGTTGAACATTATATTTATTTTTGTGTATTAATTTGGTGTGTGTGGCAAATTATGTTTGGGACTAAGGCATTAGAATTGATTAAAGAATTTCAAAGTAGTAAGACAGGTGCTTTGCAATCATATAATGTGAGTATATGAAGCTTTAAGCTCACTTACCACTGGCGATCATAGATCTAGATTGGTGACACAGGCGGCTGAATTTCAACTGTACCGGTATATAGAGTCTACAAAGGGAATGAGGGAAGGCTAGCAAATTGTGTGTTTGACCAAAATCAGGAGTTCACAATGAATTGAAATAAACCTTACTCAGGGTGCCCACGGCACAGGGAAAACAGGGAATTTGGTTCTTATTTTTTCCAGACAGGGAAAACACAGGGAATTTTTGTTGTGACACAGGGACAATTTTTGAAACATGGGGAAAATATTAATGCAGAAAGCCTGTTTCTCTGAACATTTTTTAGCCTCACTTCACTCAGCATAATTTTCCCCTTCAATGATTGTCATATTTACCATTTTTATCAATATATTTAGTATCCTACTTTGTTTCTGCATCTTATTTATTACAAGTATCAATTAAACTTACACAGTTTTAAAGCAAATTAAATGATTAGGACCCCTAATTTTAAATGTGTATATCCAACAATTTTTTTTTTAAAAAAATGTTTCAAACATTTCAACACAAAGTAGGAGAATGTATGTTTGTCAAGTAGAATTTGACAAGGCTTGATGGTCATATTTATGGAATTCAATGGTCACCAGAACTGTACAACAAAACTATTTGGGATGATGAGGGTTCAGTGGCTAGGAGGGCTTAAGGGGCTGAGGGTGTAATGACTGATATGAAAATGATCCTCTTTGTATGATATTGATATAATTACATGAAATTAAAAATGAAAATACCAAGGTTGTAATACTTGTAACTATTGTGATTTATCTTAAATAATTTACTACAAAAGTAAATTTTTTTTAGAAATATAGTAGTCTATGATGTGGAGGTTTGTAAAACTCTCCCTTGTGGAGGTTAATTTAATCCAACATAGCACTACACAAATTTTTTCTTTAAAAATGTTGGTGGTTTAATAAACAGTTATCTGGAAAATACTCTTTAATAGATCTACTATTCCAGATAAGTTGCCTGTACATTGGCTTCCTTATTAGGTGGTTTAAGTTTACACTTAAACCACCTTACACCATGGCGCATGAGAATTTCTAATCGGCAATTTGGGACACTTCCCATTGGAATTTTTTTGTCAACTTTGGACACAAGACACCTTATGACATCTCCTAGGACCC
>JBCAUG010033377.1:0-10170 GCA_038406175.1 Haplosyllis leylae | reverse complement strand
CCTACTTTCTTAGGGTGCCTCTGCCTTATATACCTAATGCCTGAGTACCAGAAGATCAATGCCACTACACAAAATAGTGCACAGAGGGGGTTAACAACTTAACAAAGACTTGGAGCTATCCAACGTCTTTGGTGGTTATTGCAGGTACCTGGGTAGATTAACTGGGGTTTGTGCTAGTCTCAATCCAATTGGACCAGTAGTTATTGAGGTGCAGGCCTGAGGGGGTGAGTAAGAATACACACTGACATGTCACACTGTGATTGGTTGTACTCATCACATGATCTGAAGATTGGCTACCCGGGACTGTGCATGTGCCGTCTTTGCACTGATTGGAGTTTGTGTGAGGGGATGAAACAAGGTGCACGTGATCGAAACGTGATCCATGCATGATCCTTGCATAGATTTTGGTGGGAAAGTCTGAGGAGATCTCTGAGGTACGGAAAATTGCTCTTTGGCCTTATGGAAGCCAAATACAGTTACGGTTTCACTCCTCTCCTCAGAATTCGCAATAGTCTATTCGCAACCTGTTACATTTTTTTTCAAGAAAAAGATTTTGGACCAAGACACTTTCTATCTTGCCTTTGCAAGGCTCAAGGGTGAGATGATCTAAATGGACAATTTCCATTGGTTGTGAAGCAAAGACAGGCTGCAAAGGGGCTCTTTGGGCTCTGCTATTTCTCCTAATACATCTGGAACACTTGCTGACATAGTTGGAAGTATCCCTATAAAGGGTGTCCCAGTAAAACCTTCCCCTGACAAGACTAACAGCCCTGTCTCTACCCTGGTGTCCAACCTGATCATGGCAGCCTGCCATAACTCTTTAATAAGAGTTTTGGGGAGAATAATTTGGAGTTTAACCCCCCTAGATCTATGGTTGGCAGTAAAGATTTTCTGTACAACACACCATCACAGAGCTCCAACTGTGGCTGGATTCTCAAATAATGTCTGAGGGTTGCACTATCAGACTGGCTGTGACAGATCATTTCACAAGATATGCCAAACCATACCCAGTCAAGAACCAAACTGCTAAGACCACTGCTAAGGTACTGTGGGAACATTTCCTTAGGTATTATGGTTTCCCACAGAAAATTCTCACTGATCAAGGTCCAGGATTTGAATCTGACTTGTTCAAAGAAATTGAACTCCAGTGACATCCAAGGTATAAATGATGTGGAGGCTTAGAGCTTACTGCCTTATATAGGGCTTGTCAGGTTGCACCCAGTTATGCAATAATTTGGAAAAAAAAATTGTTAGGGTTTAGCTTATCTATTGTTGAATGTAAACTTTTTCATAACAAAAGGTTATGTACTGGTTATGTAATATTGGAGGGTATTGTGCAATAGAATCTATTTATAGCATTGGATCTGTCAATCATATCAGTACTGGTTCACATCAGAGTCTCCAACAATGCATCAAACTGTCCTTTGGTCAGACAACTTGATTTTTAAATAAACATGTATTATTACAATTTTGCAATATTATAGTTAAATATTAGAATAAATACATTATATAATATATTATATTTACAAAGTACATTCGTAACCAGCTTCATCACAATGTCAAGGATGTTTATACAAGGTCTTATCAGTACACATACGATAGTTACTATGGTATGCCTCTATAAATAGAACATCAATGGTGTATGAATTTAGCCTGTCCGTGTGGACATGCATTCAACCACATAACATTATGTGAAAAAGAAATCACTGGGGAGTTTGTCAAAAATAGCACACTTTTGAAACTGCTAAAATTTACAGGCAGAAGCAGCTGGTTGAATGCAGTTATGACAATGTCTGGGAAAATGGAGCTCCCCTGAGAGATCCAGTGACACTATCAATAGTGACTACATTTGTCCTTGGTTATAACACTTTCACTTGATACTGATTATAACTAAAAGAAACACATATATGGATCCTTCATTATAACAGAGCTATCATACTGATAAGCTAAAGGTTATAACATTGACACAAAATGACTGACAATTGACAGTTTCTGTTCTTGCATTATAGTGCCCTTCTCCACATTTAGTTTAATTAATATAATTCTCATCATAAACAACTATCTGAATATTCTGAACTCTTATTAAACTCACATTTGCAATGCACAACATCCATCAACTGCATGTTTACACAATGTGCCTGATACTTAGAATAAAAAGTTTGGGTATCGATAATTTGGATAGGAAATTTTAAGTATTGGTTGTCTTTACTGCAAAAATGACATTTGCAATTATATTCATGATATAAAAGATGTTGAAGCTACAGAAGGAGATTTACTCATCCTACAAATATGGGCCCGATCCCTGACAAGATGAGCTGTCATCTAGGGAGATGTCCCCCACAGGAACCCATCTGCCTTGCACAGCAGAGAGCGCTATGCTCTACTATTTGGAGTTGAAGCCCTGATGACACCACAGGTTGGACCTGGGATGTAATTGTTGCTGTCCTATGCCTGGACAGAACAGATCATCATACACATCCTCATACCCACAAGTCATCATAATAAACCAGAGGGAATGCCTGATCTTCAAGGGACATAGGTCCAAGGGCAAAGGGATTATGCAATGTGAAGTGTCAGTTGTTGCCGAAGCATTTCATGGAGAGACTGCCACCTGGGTTGGAAGGCATGTCAAGATGCACTGTGTGCCCCACACTCTTAGGGATTCAAAGAATGACCTTTGACAGGCAAAAGAATAGATCAGAGAATAGAACTACTTACAATGTGCTGCTAGCCGACAGGTGGAAGAACTACCAGAGTCACCTCAGGGTAGGGGCTACACATGTTGAGTCAACCCATATGCAGCACAGCAAATTTTCCAAGAACAGAGAATCATTGGCTTAGGCTGAGACAGTTGCCAGCATGATGACTTAAGAGTAAGCACATGTGAAACACGAGAGTGATGATGACAAGCCTTCCTGGAAATTGCTTAGTGGGAGATCACAAGAAAGGGGACATCCCCCAGAAGCAAGTTGATCCACGATATACCCCAAGCTTTTAGAGGTGAATTCAGAGCTGGACATGACAGGTATGCTGATGAGTCAAATTCTTTCATCAATTACGGCTACAATTTGAGTGATGAATACAATGTAGTGGAATATGACACTGAACATTCTAGATATTTTAGTGTCTCCAACCGGGAACATAGGCATAAGGGAGCACAGTGTAGGGCTAACTGACAGGCATGTCGAGAGAGAACGCAATTGGGCCATCATAACAATTGACCAAAGAAATTAAAGTCTGCCAATCTTCAAAGATTTGACAACAGATAACACCATAATGTATGGTGATTGGCAAAACAACATGGATAACCTTGTTATAAACAGTATATTTTAATGTACTGACTGAGAATTGTGAACAATTTGCTGAACAAATGTGATGGTGCTGTTTTAGAAAGCATATGTATGATTTTAAATACTGGAAAATATATGAAAACTTGATGAAGAATTTAATGCTATCCAAGTTTGTGGAATGAAGACAACAATGAGCAAAGAGAATTTTATTTTAGCCATTTAGCTCAAGGCATGGGGTTGGAAAGTGAGATATGGATTTACTAGTATATATACGAATATAAAAGGGGCATTGGTAAGACAAAATATTGGTTAGTAAAGAAGGAAAAGTGGGGAGGGGTGTAAAAATTATGTTCTAAGATATAAAAGTGATGAATGTTGAATTATTGTGTGTTGCCAGATATTACATTGAAAACTTTGATGGATAGTGTATGACAGATACACCATAAAGGTGTAACATGCCTTCTACAGAGAAAGGAATTAAGAAGGTACATACACATATTAAATTGATGAGAATTGAAACTAATAATAATAAAGTGAATAATGAACAAAAATATTTCATAGAACAAAATTGTAACACATTGAAGTAGATCTGTACCGACTTACGAGGAGCTAGGGATGTATTGCGTGCATTCCTGGCACTTTGTGGTTAATACATGCAATCTTTCAAAACAATTAGCTCATCTAGCCCCCTGTATGTCTGGTCATGCTCCTATCACATGATGATCATGTGCAGCTCCCTTGAGTCAGCCAATCACAGCAAAGGTGGCACATGCCAGGAGTAGCCAATCAGGACCGTCGTGTGATCCTTCCAGCCAATGGCAGTATGACATGTAAGACTGTATTCCTACTCATACCTTGTAAGTCTAGACAATTACCCACTTGTGTGATTTGGATGTGGTTAGTGCCAAACCAAGATAGTGTGCCCTTCTGCCTGCATTAACCATAATCCACACTAAATAGCTCCACTCCTTTGTCTAACCCCCACTTGATATGCTGGTAGTTAGATAGTAGGTATAAAAGGCAAGCACACTCCCTATCAAAGTAGGACATCCAGAATAACCACCAGACTGTTAAGTACCAATATCAAACAGCAGGAACTTCTCAGGTATTGAGATGAGCTAGGCTTAGTCCCCTGCACTGGATCTGCCAAGTTGCATGTTTGGGCTATTTGAGCCATTTTAGACACTTTACAGATCAGGCAGGAGGAGTTGTTAGCTCCCTTTACACAACCTGTTGCTTAAAGCTACTTGAACATTATTCTAAGATGTCTGTAAGAACTGTACAAGTGAATGTAAGGAGCTAATTGTGTATTGCATTTAAACCTTGCATTTATGATTGTTCTTGCACTGCAGAGTTTCTTAACTGTATCCATGCATGTGTAGCCATATCAAGTCAAGTGTAGTTGTATCATGTGTGCAACTGTATATTTTATGTGTACCAACCAATTTAGTGTGTAGAATCATCTGATAGTGTTTCCAGTGTGTAGCCTCCTGCTACCATGTTTTCCAGTAATTCTATGTGTAAAAGGCTCTTTCTGATGGAGGTTTGCTGCATTGCAAGTGCTGGCTCTCCAGTGATCATGAACTAACTGTTTCTTGTTGCAATTGCATATTTATTTATTCGTTTACTGCACATAAAGAATGAATGTTAATGTGATATGTAAACAGAAATTCGAAACAAATCTTATCTTATCTTATCTTATATTTCATACAACCAGTCTCAGGAGCAACAATAAAGACTGTACTTAAGCTGAGTGTTTGTATTTTTTATCTGTGAAGGTACTGGAGCTCCCCATAGCTCCAACAAATTTAGCCCCCTGCCCAGCAATACAGACTAGAGCTCCTTCCTCACAACTAGGTCCAGTGCATGAATTAACACCCATGAACAACTGCTGTCACCCCCTGAGATGCAGACTCTTACTCTGACTGCTGACCGCGAGGAGCTAAGTTTAGACTGGTACTTAGAATACTCCCCAAAGTAATAGTTGATGACATACAAATTGTGTTATATGTACAATAATTTTATTTTTGTAAATGAGTCCAAGAACCTTTGACAGATTGTTATTCTCCCTGTGCATAATTTGCTCAATTGGTGAAACAATATACAGCTGCACAGAAACTAATTATTATTTCTACAGACATCGGCAACTGGAGTTTCCAGGAGTTTTTTTTCTGAAGAAACGAATTTGTTCAATTATGGTGTTGTTTTACTCAAAGTCCCATATTTTCGGAGGGGGGTTGTGCTGGGTGTTGACTCAGTTACTTAATCCAAAGTTTTACATCAACCAAAGTCGTTTGTTCCAAACACCAACAGGTCTCCATCACCAGTGGTGGATCTCAGGGGGGTACGTACCATGGACACGTATCCCCTCTGGGTCCAAATTCTTTAATTTTCATGCAGTTTTCAGGAAAAATTTAACCAAATAATAGATTGGCGCCTCCACCTTGGAGGTTGGCGCCCCCCCTTCCCGTCTGGGAAATCATGGATCCGCCACTGATCACACTTTGCGTAAGCGGGGACGTGAACAAAATTGTGCTCTTGTTTCTTGACTTTCCTGATTTGTTCCATTAACTTTCGAAAGTTTCTTCTGAAAATTTTGTTTATTCATAATATACCAGTCATCACTGATTAATTTGTTTACGGTAACAAAGCCAACTGGCAGAACTGCCTTTATATTTCGCATCTTTGAACGCAGGAACAGTTCCGCCGATAAAATATTTGTGGGAAAAGAGACAATGTGTAGGATGTCCGTCTTATAGACACGGGAAATTTCTGAAATTCCTCAACACCCAGTCACATTTCGTTTCAAAATCAAATAATTCCGTGTAAATTCAACAAGTTTGTTGACAATTTGTGTTAAAGATCCCACGAAGTAGTATCTCTTTCATTGACGTGTACACAAACCTCTGGGGACTATCTAAATGGTAAACAAAGAACACATGCGAGTAAATACTGAGGATATCTTTGGTGTTTATAAAAACAAAATTAGATGAAGGAAAATCCTATTGAATATTCCAGTCCTAATGCCAGATTAAACTTTGCATGAAGGCAGAATGAACTTAGATAAATTTCTGTATTCTTAAAGTTTTTGAAATATTGAAAAATGAGGCTTCTATACATAACAATTAATTGTAATTTTTCTTAAGTCGGAGTTATTACGGAGATAGTAAATCTAAAACCTTTGCATGTTAAATTCCTTTCACAGTGTTTATTCGCGCTTTTTATGAGAATACTTAAGTAAGGTAATGATGAATACGTTGTTTACCTTATTTTGTTTTCGATGAGCCTGAAACTGCCTGAAGATTCCTTGGATCTAGTCCATAGTACCAAATTCATTTACATGTACGGTATGACGATACAAGTTTACATTTCATTGATTCTCATCACAACAGCTGAAAATACCCGATTTGCGTTTCTCACAGAGGCGAAGGTGTAATTTTCTCTCATTATGTTCCACCATGCACCAATCACTCAGAAACTACCGGTCTTTATTGATCCCTTTTTTCCTGGAACACTCAACAACAAAACTGTCCTTTCCATCTCACGCCTGTGAGTTGTCGGCAGTGATTCACACACAACTGAAGCAAAGCTGTTGCGGGGTGTGTTCATAGTTTATCCGCGGGGGTCAACTAAACGCGGGGGTGATGATTTACAATAGCCTGTCTTACTTGGGTGTAGTTGATCGTTCTTTAACCACGATAAAAGGAACACCACCACAGTTTACGAAAATCTTGAATGGTCGCTGTTAAAATCCAGCATGTTCTTAGCGAACAAATAGTGGAGAACACAGGTGGCTTCATGCCACGGAAAACATTTCTAGGTTGCCAAGTCAATTGGTTCATTCGTCCTTCTAATATTCCTGCTAAATCAAGAGCCTATGTGAATTATCAAATTTTGTCATGGACCTGTTTTAACGTAAATCTGCAGATTTATGTTTTTCCTTCCCTCAAGGTGAACAAAAACAGTGCTATGATTATTCGTGTTACTCAAGTGAAAGGAACTTCCCATTACTCCGAAGTGGCGAAAAAATTTTGTTGCTTGGCCCAGTAACCCGCTACAGTTTTAAGGACTAAGTATGACATTACACGTGCCTTCAAGTGTTACTCATTTGGATAAGGTGGATCTAATTCGACCTTTGCTTTTTTGCGACGGAATTATGCTCAGAGTTGGTTTTCAGCTGAGAGGAGAGATGCAAGTCACTTTCTACAAAGTGTGTTCATGGATATACCTGATTTGAGACTCACTTCTTAAAATAGCCATCTGGAGACGTGAAATATCTTGGTAAACATTTTAAAGCCATCCCTTGACTGATTTTATATTAGTAATACCAGGAGTTAATTCATGCCAAGTTGAGAAATAAAGTCACATCACCAGGAAAGTGAGAACAGATTGAATCCTTTCAACCATTGTTCAATACATTGCAAAAAGTGACAACAACACCTACCTAAAATTATGATTTCTCCCAAGCTGAAAAAGCCATTTTTTGCGCTAAGTCCATTTATGGTTCTTTCATGTCATTTCTCCCATTAGCGATTGTAGTTACAATTTCGTTGGTTTGGAACCAGCTGAACGGCAAATACATTTTCCAGTGGTTGATTTTAGGTCCTCTGCAAGTTGGTTTTCCTTTTGGAGTTGACAGAAGTTCATCCGATTGACTGAAGGGGAGAAAAATCAACCACAATCCTACATCAAAAAAATTAAATATGTCGATATTCTTTTGAGAATGTACACTGGGTCTCGCTTGCAACGAGTACATTTCTTTGCATCTAAATCGTTGACAGCAATGTTGAAAAGTTCCGTGACTAAGAGCATCCTCCTGCAATGAGCAGTTTTCCTGCATCTATTTGCTCGTTCTAATTGGGACCCCAATCGAAATCTGGAATTGAAATCTTGAATTTAAATCTTGAATTTGCTTGTATCGAAGTACAGGTTGGGCATACTTAAATTGAACATGGTTAATTAAAGTTCCACTTAATTCAAATTTTTGGCCAAATCTTTGCCACATTCTTATCATTTTATGATTAAATAACTCAATGAATAACACAGTGAATAACACAATGAATTCAAAGTTCCACCAATTCAAAGTGATTATAACTCTTGTCTAATTCAAAGTACCTATAATTCAAAGTTTTAATTCAAAGTATGCTGTAATTCAAACATTTTATTAAAAGTGTTTTCTTTTCCAAACTTTTAAACTAAATTTTCATGTAATTCAAAGATTTTGTATTGGTCACAGTCAGAGTCTAAGTTCATTTCAAAGAGCTAATTAGAAGGAAGCCACAAATAAAAGAATTAATCAAAGTAGTTTCTAATTCAAAGTCTCAAACCAAAGTAATTTTTAATTCAAAGTTTTAAATCGAAGTAATTCCCAATTCAAAGTTCCATGCTAGCTTTGAATTACAAAGCATAGTTTAATTAATTCAAATTTCTTTTTATTTTTTATTTCAAAGGAAACTTGCCAACAAATCTTCGAATTAACCATTCCCAACCTGTAGTATTAATTATTTCGACGGTGTGTAAACTGTTATTTAATTTAAGGATAGTCATCCTGTCATCAAGACCTGATAGACAGATAAATAGTAAAAACAAGAATGCTTATCAGCATTGTGTCACACTGCTTGAATTTGCTTGTATTTGATACTATTTTTGCAGGCATAAAGGTTCATCAATGAAAAGTATATGGTACACATTAGCATTTTATTGGTTGTGTTTTGAATTAAATAGCTGTTGTATTTTGAAATTTTTGAGTCAGTCCTAATCTATTGAAATTCAAAAGTGAAAATTGCCCATGTCATAGTTGCACAGTATGTAAAAGTGCATCATAGTAACTGATCATGAGATCAGCTTTCAGTTTAGTTTGATTGTGCATATTCAGCAAGATCACACCATATCACACCACATTCTAGAACATTAGCTCAGCATTCTGAATAGCTAATATGAATATTAATTAGTATTTCTGCTGACTTTTTGCTGACATTGTGGTCATGTGACCAGTAAATTTTCTGCTTTTTCATCAGTTGTATTCAGAGCTTCACAGAGTAAAGATCTGTTTCAAATGAGCTGGCTGTTAGAGTTTTTATATTTGTCTACACAAATTAAATCTTTGACAGCCCAAAAAGTGTTCTAGTGACCAAATATGAAAGAATTTTTAATTTTAAACCATGTGTCTATCTAGCTTATTTTAGGAGTTATGGTCATTTGAATACTGTAAAATGTATAGAAATGTACTAAAAATTAACCTTTAAAATGGCCAGAACTCTCTGGAAAATGCATCTATTAGCTTGAGATTTGGCTATCAGTTGCGTGCTCCAGTTAATTCTGTGAAATGGTCAAAAAATTTGAACTCAAAACTTTGAACTACACTCTCTACTCAAATTTCTGAAAAATTTCTTTAAAAACAAATTTTGCTTCCAACTTTTGATGCCGAGTCTAAATATGAAAGAAATTTTCATTTTGAACCATGTGTCTATCTAGCTTATTTGAGGAGTTATGGCCATTTGAATGTTGCAAACTGTATAGGAATGTACTAAAAATTCACTTTTAAAATGGCCAGAACTCCCTTTGAAAATGCATCTATCAGCTTGGGATTTGGCTAACAGATGCTCCAGTTAATTCTATGAAATGGTCAAAAAATTTTAACTCAAAACTTTGAACTACACTTGACTTAAATTTCTGACAAATTTCACAAAAAAATTTTGTTTCCAACTTTTGATGAGTCCAAAAATGAAAGAAGTTATCATTTTGAACCATGTGTCTATCTACTGTTATATTATATTGATGTAGTGAAAGCACAGGAGCTCCATGCACAATGGATGCCCCCAGGAACTGAAGAGGAGCGAAAGGCAACTAAAGCAAAAGCCTCTGCATTTCTGACGAAGAT
>JBCAUG010033366.1:0-10171 GCA_038406175.1 Haplosyllis leylae | reverse complement strand
CTCATTAAACGCTCATAATTACAGTAAAGGATCATGTCCCAGACTTAAACATTGAGTCAATATCTGTAACATTCATGGTTTTGTAGAAGCTGTAACATATGTTTCTTTCCATGCTGCTCAGTTAATGAAGATTATGTGAAGGTTGAACAGCTCCTTAAAAAAGCTTCATGTGTTATTAGATTTTGATGACCTGATATAAATGGTAAAAATAAATCCACAGCTTCTCTCAAATCTCTTCCAGAACTTATTTTAGAGATAACCTGTCAATGCAATAGATGATTTTTTGCTGAGTCATTCTGTTTGACATTAGGCGTTTTTATGAATCTACATGGATCTTTGCAAAACAGACGTTTCTTTTATTTTCTGACAGCAACATGTTGTGTTTTTCATTTCTTGCCAAATCTTGATCCAGTAGCGCCATGTTTCTCTGCAAGAATTGGCGTCATAAAGCTCACACGATCTTGACTTCATTCGGTATTGAAAAATCACAAAGTATTTACTCCCAGAACCGAGGAAGACAATGTTTGTCTTATCTACATAGTAAAATATTTGGCCTGCTTATTTGAAGGTTTTCTTTGACACCTTAAGTGATCTGATTTAGTACGTCTAATACTATGATCGTACTTGGTGACGGTGCTTACTGGAGATTACCACAACAACTGATGCCAGTGTTACGTAACCCATACCACAGTAAGCACCATCGCAAAGTACCATATTCTCCCTTTATTTGTTGCCAAGCAACATATGATTTTATTCTGCGCCAACTCGCTATCTTGGTCCCATTTCGGGGGAGGGGTTACCTTCCTGGGAAAAGACCAGTAACCAGAGACTAAGAATCAGAGACCCACAGTATCTCGTGTGAATAGACAGACACCTACACGAGCGGTAACAATGTCACCTATGAAAATATAACCTCCGTCGTATGATATTTGTTTCTCGATTGTCATGACGTCATGGTTTTCAAATAAGCTCCGACGCATATAATTAACATATAATTAAGAATCTATTCTTCCTGACATGTTTTGATGTGTGTAAAATCTAGTTATGCAAATCACAGCAAAGGCACATTACATAATGGGAGTTCCAATTAGAATTCAGTGCAAAGGAAACACACATGAATAACTTCCATCACATCTTTCTTCAAACTTCAATGAAATATTTGTATGTTCATCACTTTGAAAAAGAAACTTAAACAATGTTTTGACAACTTAAATAAGTCTTGTTCTTACAAAGTCAAAGTAGCTGCTGGTATTTGATGGATGTATCACTTAAAAACAAAATTGCACTTAAAATTAAATTTATTGTGCATCAAAATATTTGATAAGAATTTAAAGAATTTCTTGTTCTGCGAACATTGAAACATTTTAGAGTTTTAAGCTGTATTCGCAGTATCAGCGTTGTTGTTGGTGTTGTTGGTTGGAAAGAACACCTTGAATTCTGTTGTAACGTTCACACTAATCACTTACGCCAGGAATCAAATCCAGAATGATGTAAAAAGGGTTACCCTTGGAATCTTCAAATATGTTCTGCGTCAACTGCTCTATATAACTAACCGCTTGGAGCCAATTGCAGCATCTTTGAAGCAATGAACCAGAAATTTCTTCTCCTTCAAGTTTAGTCTTATTTAACTCAACCACAATTAGGATGTGAAATTTACTTTTTAGGTTAAGAACACTTAATGCTCTTTGAGAAAATGGAAAAATTTTCTTACATTTTATGTAAAAAAAGTGAAACAAGAGTTAAATTTAAACCAAAATTTTCATCAATCTTTTGGATAAGATATTACCCAATATCCCTGCTTACCATTCCAAAGCTGTAAAATGCATTAAGAGAAGCTTTTCAGGCAATATGTTTTCTCTGGTATTAGAAACAAGATTCAATTACATCCTTGGATTTGCTACTTCAGACAAAACAATTCAATCAGGTCTGTAATTTCTTCTTACTAAAAGTTCTTCTCTCATTTCATTAAAGTGTCACTTAGCTCTTTCTCTGACAGATATTGAGGAACATGAATTAATTGAACATAAAACCAGCAACAGCTTCAATTAACCTTCAGTAACAGCTTCTCAGACACTGAATGAACAAAATTACATACAAGAGGCCCTGTTTGTAGTGGATCTCAGATTTACTAGACGGTAAGGGGTCACCAACCCCTAAGTGTATGAAAATGAAAGAAATTGGACTCAGAAAATAGGCAAGTCCCCAGCGCCCTTTTAGATCTACCAATGCTTGGTTGAAGTTCATTATCACAGATAATGAGACATTCTGCTATTATATCCAAAGTACGTTAAATTTCATAAAAGTACAACACAATCCATTTATTTTGTTGAAAACGAGGCCTAAAATGTACATGTGTTTAAAGACATCTATACGACTGCGAAGTGCATCAGAAAACTGCCAAATTCTGCTCCATTCTCTCTTCCCAGAACTGCAATTTTATTCCATTAGTAGCGAGAATTGATACTGTTGAAACGCTCCACCCCATTTTCTTGCTTTCACGGGCAGTTCCCCTGGAATTGAGCAGTGTTCTTTCAGCCATACGTAATTTCAACCATTTTTCTTAAAAAAATACTTGGAGAAATTACAGTGGTAAAAAACACATTTTCATTTTCACCTGAAACATTTTTGTTTGATTTTTTGTTGATTTTCAAAGGAAAATTCATGAATGCGGTGATCCTCCTGATTCTTTTTCAGGATATCCTTTGCCTTGAGAGCTGCTTTCCACATTTCATGTTTCAGTATCATCTTTCACTGTTATCAATGTGTCAGATCTCGTGTATCGCTCTGCATTGTCCTGTACAACCTCCACAATAAATCATGTGGTGAACATCCCACAATAGTAACTGATGCTTTTAACCAAAACTGGCCACTCTAGTTGAAATTGTGAATTTAAATTCGAATTTTAAGTTTTCTGAAGATTGCAAATAATGATTAGACAGAAAGTTAATTCCTGGTGAATTTTGAAAGTCAATGGACGAACTACAATCTCCTTGACAGATTTGCCACCAATCTTATGGACAATTTGACACTTGTTATGACTCAGATCCAGTTCAATGTTAACGGATTAAAGGTGGGCGATCATACGGGCTAATTCCAGCACTGTATCTTAAAATAGACAATATAAAATAATAAAAGAAGTCAACTGTTGCTGAGTTAAGGTTTTGTGTGTTAATTATCTGCCCACAGTTCAACCTTTGACTGAATACAAGAACAAATCACTTTCAGAACTGTGTCTTAAAATAAATTCTACACCATCAGATATAAGTGCTGTTAGATGTTAAAAGTTCGAACTGTTAATTATGGCGACAGATCTATTTTACCTCAAGTACCAATCAAATCACATTAATACTGAGAATAAAATGTTTCACTTTCACAACAGCTTCAATGGATTCTATCACAGTCTGAGGACTCTCAATATAAAATATCTTGATAAACCACATGCAGAGTAATAAAACACAATACGAAGCTGCTCTATAACTGAGTCAGAATGGCTCAGATGGTGCTGCTGTGTGGCAGGCTTAATTATTGCTACATTTACCCGTAAGTTTTCCCTAAAATGTCCCCACAGTGATGCTGACCAATGAAATTTCAGCAGCTGTCGCACCAGAGTTGACTCTGAGGAATCCATAGCACCTAGGTAACAAGATTCACAAATAAAGGATCCCCCCAGTCCAACACATCCACACCTTTAAATAATTCTTCTAGCACCAAGTCTCTGTGGGAAGCTGTAATAATAATCAGACAATACAGCCTGAGGACAGCTCTCTGCACAACAGATTGTTCTTATAATCCCCTATGGTTAATTGATCACAGCCTAGAATAACTTCTAGCTCAATGTAATCAGAGATAAAGTGGTTCTGTAGCAAAGTGACGTGTGTCATTATTACCTTTCAGCGATGTAATAAAGAATTAGATATTGAATCAGATATTGATGAAACAACTGAGAAGATTTTAATAGGGTGGGAGGGGGGCTAGTAACCACTCTGATTTTAATAGGGTGGGAGGGAGAGGCTGGTAACCACTCTGATTTTAATAGGGTGGGAGGGGGGGCTGGTAACCACTCTGATTTTAATAGGTTGGGAGGGGGGGCTGGTAACCACTCTGATTTTAATAGGGTGGGAGGGAGAGGCTGGTAACCACTCTGTTTTGGTCCTTTGTTACAAGGGACATGCGCCATTATAGCCTTTCCTTGATGTCATTCACAAACACAGAGCGAGATATTGATGAAACAATTGAGGAGGAGATAGACACTTGATGCTCGGATGATTCTATAATAACTGCAGGTTATACTTCCGCTGATAAGTACAGGGGTAATACTCGATTGCTTTGTCAATTCTCTTGTGGTTTCAGTCTTATTTTAACGACCACATACGTAATATGGAAGAGTTTTTGCATAACTTATAATATCCTGCCAAATCCTGCCAGGATTGACATTCTATGGGTTGCGACCATTGAATGTCAATACTGCCAGGGTCCTGCCAGGATTGACATTCTATGGGTCACGATCATTGAATGTCAATATTGGCAGGATCCTGCCAAGACTTGACAAGAAATGATGAATTATGCAATAACTCAAATGTTTTCTCAGGTGCTTTGACCAGATTGGTAGGGAACTCACCCCACCCACAGAAGGCCCACTGGAAGGATAAGGAGGTATTGCCTGGTGATGTTACTTAGAGGCTGTATTTTCCTGACTGGCTTACACAAATGTAACTATTCTAAGGACAGTATTGGTTTAATATCTCAGTCTCTCTGTTTTTCTCTCTTCTTATCACTATTACTGATCCAGGTCTTACATGTTTGTTTTTGTCCATTACCTGAAGATCATCCAGTAAATCTAATTGTATTTGACCTGCTGAATTCTGCAAACTTGATTCCATCTGTGAATCTACTGCTCAAACCCAGCACTGATGCATCCTGGGAAGGATGTTGTTGTTCTCATATCTGTCTTGCGTTCTTTAACGTAACGTCACTAAATGTATCTAATCGCAGCGTCAGGTTTTGTTTTTACGTTCTGTCACTGTGCAGATGTGACTACTTTGAGGTTGTATTTAAGAGCTGTGGTGCTGCTGGTGGTTTCCTCTCAAAAGATGTTTATGTAACGAGGCAAAAATGTACACGGTAAAGAACTTAAAACAAGCTGAAACAAACAAGGAGGAAATGTCGTTACAAAGATCGCTGAGTGGGAAATCACCAGCGCAAAAAGGTTCTTATTGATATTAAACATTTAGCGAAAAGTTAGGAGTAGGTACATGAAACATTTAGGGTAAACTCTATTGAGACAGGGACATGAAACATTATGGGAAAACTCTATTGAGACAGGTACATGAAACATTATGGGAAAACTCTATTGAGACAGGGACATGCAGCTTGTAAAACTAGTTGTTTGAAACAAGTCAGGATGAAGTTGTAAGAAGCTGTGAAGTGGATGCGGTTTGTGCTTAAGTGGCGGAATCGATTCATTAATTAAGGTTGATAAATGTGAGTTGTTGATTGCTGTAATATTGCCCACTCACAACATTACCAGGAATCTCGGCTAATGATTCGTGTCAGAAATAGGAAGACATGACCGCTTCCGCTAGAAACATTGTTTTATTGGCGCTTTTTTCTTGGAAGTCTCATAAAGAATGTAACACAAGCAGCACAAGACTCACAAATACAAACTATAAGGAAGCAAAATGCATTGTACTTCACAATATGATAAATAAATAATTCTTACAAAAGCAAGATGTGCCCAGCCATTGGTAGATCTGAGGGGGGCCATCAGGGATTTGTAATCTGATTTCTTTCATTTCCATGCAGCTTTTGGGAAAAAATTAGGCAAATAATAGTTTGGCGCCCAAACCATGGAGGTTGGCGCTTCCTCCCGTGTTGGAAATCCTGGATCTGCCACTGTAAGCCTTTGGTGGCCTGACCAGAAATAAATGAAAACAATTGTTGAATGACAGTGCAACTCACACAACAGCTCTGTTCATTGGTGTATTGACCAGTGTTCTCCTTACAATCAACTAAATACTACAAACTTTGAAATTTCTCAAAGCTGTCTGAAGCCTGGTCTCGTCCTTAAGAATTTATGGTTTGTTCCATTAATGTAAAACTGTGACAGCGGATCGATATTCAGTCCCATTTCGTGTTGTAGTTTTTCCTTCACACCAATTTCTAAATTCCATAAAGCTGTATTGGTTTATTTCTTCCCTTTTTATAGGAAGTTTCATGTTGCCTTGTAGATCCTGTAGAAGTCTTGTTTTGCTTTAGTAGATTTGTAGAATTAATTGTAGTTAATGCACTGGACACTGTAACAGATCCCTCCTCCCTTCAATCATCCCTAAATTAATCCCAATCAGGATCAACTTGCTCACTTCATTCCATTTAGATCTCATCACAGCTGTCCTCAGGCTGGGTATTATCTGGCTAATTGTCTTATCCTAATTGATTTAGACATGTGACAGAACTTAAATTTTTGCTTTCTGTTATTAACTGTGAGATATAATTTGTATTGATTTCAGATATTTGACAAGAATTTTTTTTTCTAATTTTGTTACACTGTAACTTGTGTCTCTCAATGTTTGGCCACTTTGTTTCACTTGCTGCTTAATAAATTAGGATAAATTATCTTCAAGGAATGCAATATTGGTCAAAAAGTCAAATCTTAAATAACACATTTATCTGTAAGATTACCTTGTTGTTGAATGCAGAATATTTCTTGCTGTTTATTTTATAGTATAAAAGTGATGATATTTCAGTTTCCCATCAGAAGTTCTTCTCCCCTCGGACTTAGATTCCCACAGATCATGTTTCAAATGGAACCATTTAGCCATAACCTTGGACTCTCTGGCTCATAGACCATCATTAAACTATAACCAATTTCTGTCAGGAATCTTGAGCTGTTTTTAGACATTTATGAGCCAATTACAGGATCTTTACCTCAGGTTATGTGAAGCAATAAACCAGAGATTTCTTCTTCTTCCAAATTTTCTTCTATTGATTTTCACTTTAACCACAAATAGGATGTGGAATTTAGCTTATCCTATGAATGTCAAGTTAACAAACCTCAGTGCTTTTTACGAAAATGGATCCATTTAAATCACAAAACTTAATGTATTCATGTAAATACACCAGATGAACTTTAATAGAAAATCTGAAAAAAAAATTAAAAATCATTTTAGGATAAATTTAGGTATGAAAGTAAGTATTGTATGTAAATGAGGCAGCTATCACTGACGTCATCAATTCGCGTCATGACGTCACAGTTTTATTTGTCCCTGGTTTTTAATTATAGAAGAGGCAATTATTGTCGGCCTGAGCAAGTCAACTTTGCTGCCAAGTCAATTTTCACTTTTCTGTACTCTGGTGTATTTAGCCTATTATAAACTCCCTGAACTGATTTTAATCAGAAAACTTGGCAAAAAACATTAAAGCAATAAATCTCAGCAATTAAAGCTGAGGCTGTTTCTTATCATGATAACTTTGTCTTCATGGCAAATACGTGATTGGTTTTTAAGCTGGCACAGTGCATTTACGTTTTGATCATATTTCCCTCTTACCGGGTTCACACCATGAACATTTCCTAAAGCTATCTGTTTATTTCATGAACCTTTTTCAATGAAACCCTTTTTGTTTGGCTTGTTTTACCCATATCTTGGCGATGTCTGTGTCATGGTTTTCAGAGTTACTCACTGGTCCCTGCAGATGGTGCGTCCTTTCCGCGTTCGTACACAAGCGTACATGAGAAAGAACAAGCTGTGTCAGGTCAGGGTCCATTCACAGAAAGCAAAAGTGATGTCTGTTGGAAGGACTACATTGTTTCATACCGGCGGTATTCACACGGAACAAAAGCGAATATGACGTCACTTTCTTTAATCGCTTATGGACCAATCAGAGTGAAAGCAAAAAATCGCTTTCGCTTTCGCTTTCATTTTGTGTGGGTTTACCTTAACACACACTTTTTACAGAACAGTGAAAGGAAATCGACATTTATGATAAATATAAAAGGCTGATGTGCTGTTGGATGTGTTTCTATGGTATGAACATTGAGTACAGAACGTGTTACAATTCATTCCCATCGTCTTAGTAAAAACAAAGCTGCGACAAGTAAAGGCTCATTCACACTGCGCGTTTTTTGTCTGATGCGACTGCGATTTGTCTTTCCTAATAATGGGCTACATTGGAGTTGGTAAAGTTGTGAACACTTCCACTTAGTCATTTGTTGCAATAAGAAGAATCGCAGTCGCAATCAGAAGAAAAAAACGCACAGTGTAAACAAGCCATTGAAAGTGGATTAACTAGGATTTATTAGATCTGGATTAATATGAACAGCAGCTCCACCCACTCATCTAGGATACATACAGACCGATAATACACAGATACGTTAAGGTTTTACACAAAGAACCGATCAGTTTTGATGTTATTCTCATGTTTATCTACTGTTCAGTTGATTTTTTTTCCGTTTAGAAACTGCTCCTGCAAACTGTTTTGAAATAGAGTGTTCATAGTAGTATAAAAAATCAAACATGAGAAATGAAATCTTATTGTCCCCACTTGCTATTCCCGTACGAACTTGATCAATATTGTGATCACATTGATTTCTTGAGGTTGATAGAAAGCTGTGAATTAAACTCATGGGGAAGACTGTAATTATGAACAACAAAAAGCGAAGTTAGATTAGATATTACTGCATGGATTTATAATTTTCCGGATTTTTAACAATTAGAAAACCTGACAGATCTGTCTGCAAGACTGAGCAGTGGGTTTTCCTAGGAACTCCAGTTTCCTGCAGTAGTTCCATGTTTTTTGATTAATACAAACTTCATCAAGTCTGAGAGGTTCTGCTTGTGTGTTTAATCAAGTAAGAATGGATGGAGAGATCCACTTCTAACACCTGCAATTTCTTTCCTCACGCAATCAACAGCCTAGATTATACAGGTCCTCCACATGTGAGGAGTCGTCTCCAGTTCTGTGTCCGAGAATTCACGATGAATATGAGCTCGTTCGTGTCCCAGATATAAACTAGTACTCGTCAGTCTTCCAGTCTCTTGTCGGCCAGAACCATAAAGTCACTCGTCCTTGCAGAATACATATAGTAAGTAATGTTCTCTATGCTAGTGTTGCTGTGTCCATCTCATTGCTGGTTTTCCTTTCTTCCTCCCCACACATGTAATGAAGCATATGATGATGAAAACTCTCCATGAAAACTATTCACATATTCCAACAAATTCTGATATAATACTGCCTCTTAGTCCTGTCGCTGTTTGCGTGCTGCATGTAATGAAGCACATTGTGATGTAAAGCTGTTCTGACGTCTGTTGCTGCGTGTTCACTGATCCGTGACGCCCGCTTCACTTAATCAAGTTAATAACGTTTAATTCCGTCAATAATCACTGAAGCGTGTAACAATCATCCAATGAACGCACATCTATTATTATCTTCATCTAGATGTATAACCCTCATTAAAGCGTCTGCTACAGCGTCCATAACGTTTAATCCCCAGTGGTGGATCCAGGATTTCCCAGATGGGTTGAAGGAGGTGGGGCACCAGCCTATTTTGGCCAATTTTGTTCTGAAAACTGCATGAAAATTAAAGAATTTGGAGCCAGAGGGGGCGCGCATCCCTGACCCCCCTTAGATCCGCCAATGATCCCATCAATAATTTAAGCGACAGCAATCATCAATGAAGCGTGCGACGCATCTATTACACGGGTAGAAATCTTCATCTAAACGTATAGCAATTATTATTTTAATTATTTCCAATTAAACGATCATGATTTGAAAGCTCTTGGATTAAAGGATATTCAGCCTGATCGTGAAGAGATTATCGGGCAGTTAATCCGACAGTAATCCGACGGTAATCCATTTACTGCTGCACGATGCTTCCATTTTACTCTTTCCGTGTAAACAGTATTGAATATCCCTCAAATAAATCCTTGAGGAACAGTCACTTATTTGTGAGAAATGTCAAAATCCTTGGATACTTTTATTTATTAATTTATCTGAAAGAAATCCTAACCCTTTTTACATCCACTCAAGCTAGATTAACTCTATTTAATCGATGTTGAAGGAAAGTCCATAGCCATTATTAAATTAACCCTTCGCGTGCAGTCCGTCCATTTTCAATGAAACCCATATAACAATATGCGACAAAAGTCGCATCCAGTATGTTTACCCCAATAGCCTC
>JBCAUG010033355.1:0-10171 GCA_038406175.1 Haplosyllis leylae | reverse complement strand
AAGCAAGCAAGCAAGCAAACAGACGCAATACAGAGAAGATAAGTCGCTCTGCTGTCATCAGCAGCAGGCGCGACTAATAAAAAAGTGTGTGAAAGAAAGAACTCTCATTAACATCATGAGGCATACCGACCACGTCCCCCGTCCATACTCCTCCTGTTTCCTTTCTGGTCATTCTAGTCCAGCCCTAGCTGGGTGGGTAGGGGGTGTGCACAAGTTAGGTAGCTCATGGTCCAGGAGGCGGGTTGGGTCAGGGAGCCATGGTCTGGGGGTGGGTTGGGTCAGGTGGCTCATGGTTTGGGGAGAGGAGGCTGATCTCATAGTATGTCCCCATCCCCTTGTGAACAGAGACACATACGAGTGAAAAAATTACCATCCCTCGTACTACGTACGTGGTTGGTAAATAAAATGCTGCAAAGGATATAGCTCTTGATAAATCAAGTTGAACTGCACCTGTGGGGTCTTCGATAAACCATTTACCCTGTAAATGAGTAAACACATTGAAAAATGGTGGTATTTCCTTTAAAATAAGAAATTGTACAATTTAAAAAAATGTGTTGTTCAAACTTTTAAATATAATACGTACCTCCTTCATTTGAGTTAACATTCCCAATACAATAATTTCACCGAGTTTCGATGTGCTTCCTAATAAATATTCTATCGGCTTCAACTACAAAATTCAATGGATAAAAATCAAAGACTGGTTCAAAACTTTGAAAAAAATATGATTCACTTTTCATTCCTTGCTTAAAACAATTCTGAACGCATACCTGAAATTTTTTGCTTTGTTGGTTGGCTTGACCGAGTATTGGAGGAGTAAATAATTCGTGCCTCGATGTTCTCTGCAGAAATTTTATCGAAATACAGCAGGTTGAATGCAAAATAACCAAACTGTATTATATAATCATGATTACAGAGTGAAAATATCTGATTTTCTAATGTTTACCTGATGAAGAATTGTATATCTGTCCTTGAAGAGGTCAGCCTTAGCTTCAGCGTCCGCGTGTAAAGATGGCGTGGGTAATCCCAAGTTGGTGTGTCTGCAAAATATATATGCCGATAAAATGTATATTATCTTCTGTTATTTCCATTATGACTGTAGCTGTAGATTTCAGAAAAGAACACTTTGGCACAGCTGCCGATGACAACTAAATTGAGAACTTACTCAATAAACTTTTTCCTGTCTGCCTTGTATGTGAATCTTGGGACAGAAAAGGCATCAATGACATTGAATACTTTGGCACTGAAAAAGAAAATGAAGAATACTTGCCATAATCATTCTCAATAGCATTTCTTGTTATCAGAACAAGGAACCAATTGGTGAGACTAAAAATTTTGTTCGTACGTCAATTTCCTTCGTGTTAAATTCTCAGTAGAAAGTTATGATTCAAAGTTTGAGATGATATACCTGTCATCGTCTTGTTCTTGATTGCACTCTTCAACTGCACTCTCGCACAGAGTTCTGTCAATCATCGAAGATTTTACTGAAATGTAGGATTTCCAGGATATCGAACAGTTACAATGTAAGTCGACCCCATATGACATTTAAAGTTCACTTACGTGGTTGTTTCTGAACAGCCTCAACAAGCCTTTCAATGCAATCATCTCTATGCACTTCGGATACTGTTGCCAACACTTCTACCAGGTACTTACTTGCATCACTAAAATTAGCAAAGATATCATTGGAATACTTTCAATGGTACAACTGATGCCCAATTCAATAGAACTCTCTCACCGGCATAAGGTGATAAAGTTTGGGAGAGACTTCCCTATGCATCGGCACCTTCAACATCTTCACTTGCATTCATTCATCTTCCCTTCAGGCAACGAAAACAACAAAGTCACCAAATACATCAAAGTAAGATAAAAAGAATTCCATGTACAGTTACACAGTATACCATGGGGGGGAAAAACTAAAAACATATGAAATGCAGCTTATTTTAATTTTTGTTGCGACAATTTGTAGATCTAGATCTTAGTGGCATTTTGTTGTGACAATTAGTTGTCACATATTTTGCGATTTGAGCCTGGCAGTGGATGACGCAAAAATACATCTTTCCAAATTTTGCAGTACATCTTTCTTGTTCCTAAACTTGTACTATAGATCTAGATCTACCAAAATATTTTATCGCCCATTAAGTTTACTTCATAATTCACATTCCTTGACGATCTACGATGAATCATACCTTCTTAGTGTGAGCCCATGCATTTTAAATGCGGAGACGACCTGGTTTTTTAATCTCACGGCCATTGCATATAGTATATTTCCAGAATTTTTGGCCGGATCTCTTTTGTTGACATTAGTTTTCCCGCCAACTGTGACACACTTCCTAGAAATAATACTAGTCATTAAAAGTTTTAAAATGCTAATCGGAGCAGGTTTTGAATGGATATGACATGTATATGTTATTATTTATTAATTGCCAATGAAATAAACTTTGAGAAAGATCCAATTTGGTGATAAAAGAAATGATGTTTTTTGTTACATGCGGGATATTATTTTCTAAAACATCTCGTTGCCAGGAAACTGACAACAATATGTCTGCGCCCATGAAATGAAAACTTGGTTGATATATCTCCCTGTTCTTGCAGGTTTTCTGGTTTATTAATTGGGTCTCGTTCGGATAATAAAATCTTAATCTTATATAGATTAATTTTTCAGTCATAATATGTCGAAGACTGCGACAATAAGTGAACAGGTGAGTGTCTTCAATCCCACATTCCCTGAGTGAAAAAAAATATATACACACAAAACACCGGAGATTCATTAGCAATGTCACCTGCACTTGGTAAATTTTTTTTTAGTCTCAACATCTCATTCCCACCACCGGGAAATGGGTTTGGAAAGAAGGAGAAAAACCGTCACTGGAATTCGTAAGGTGAGTGTCTACGCCAAAAGTCAATGAATAACTTAACTCAGATGATCTTCAGCAAGAGCAGAAGTAAACTCTGTAGTGAATACCTGCAGTTTGGTGAACATAAATTTCCCATTTTCAGCAATAATCCCGCTGCAGATCGTCAGGACCGTAAAAGGGATAGGAGGCAGAAAGGAGGTATTCACACACAAGATCATGGCCCAGGAGCTCGAAGATCTGATAGAGGGTAAATCTGTTGCTCTCTCATGTGGGGAAGAGATCTCATGCAAGAGTCTTTTCCATAGATTTTTTTTTTGAATCACCAAGCAGCTGTAAAATGTTTGTAGTCAGGGTTGTGGACAGAACGTTTTTTTGTGTAATCAATGATCCCAGTGGCGGATCCAGGATTTCCCAGCAGACGGGGGGGGGGCAATCCCCAAGGTGGGGGCACCAACCTATCATTTTGCCAAATTGTTCCCGAAAACTGCATTAAAATGAAAGAAATTGGACCTAGAGGGTGCGGACCGCGTCCCTGGCGCCCCCTTAGATCCGCCACTGAATCCATTGATATTATAAACAGTGCAGTAACACCAAGTGGTCCAGGTCGACCTTACGCTCGGGGACAACAAAGTCGTATGGCGGGAGGTAAATCACCAACGGGTAAGCAGGGAGGAAAACAAGCTGAACACACGCATGTAACACTCGAAGACGTCAAAGGTAAATTTATTAATCACATATCAACACAGAAAAAATATTTATTGTTGTGAAATATTTCTTCTAAGTTCATCAACACTACGCATTTTACTGTTTGAACATTTACTGTGCTTTTTTAGGTGTGGCTTATGACAAAACACTTTCTGAGTTGGAAGATGTAGCAAAAGATTTTGATGCCATATTTGGGCAAGTGGTCATAGAATTGTTGATTTCATAATAAATAAATTTCATAATAAAATAATAATTCAGAATGAAATTGTGCTTGAATGGCTGATGCTATTACCTTTCAGAACGGGACAGTTTGATGATTTTCTGATGTGTCTTCTGAATTATTTTCATTGCTTCTTCGAGAAAAGAGCCCACGAACAAAAACCAAATCCAATGAACATGTTAGTAACCACTTTATTTGTATGCGCCTGAAACTAAGTAAAATGAAACTAACAAGCTAATACATTGTTCAACAAATTACTTCCTAAGTCAAGAATTTGTTGTCGAGTTTTTTTAGATGTTTTCAATTAAACATTCTTGTTGTTTGTACTAATTTCTGAGACTGTTTCAATTACGTTAAAATAGTGCAGTGGATATTACTAGTGCTCTAGAGGGAAAGAAACCCAGGTTATAAAACTGCATGTCATGATGAGAATTTCTTTTGCAACTATGAATATACCCCATCACGTCTGAAGTACAATTCGAAATCACAAGTTGCTGTTTCGAAGAAATCACAGTCACTATCATTTCACGTTTGGCGTTGACAGTGTGTTCAATGAATACAAATAAACACCAAGTTTTAAATATATACTTAGTCAAGAAACTATTCACTGAAATGTAAATACTGTAGCTTCAAATACAGCTTGCTGCTAACTTTGATGACAGAAAGAATGCACTTTTTTTCTGCATGCGCACTAAAGCAAGATCTTCAGTTTCTTTCATATATAAATCTGTAGTTCACAACAAAAACTGCACAATCTATTTGAAATTATGAGTATCCGAGAACATAAATCAAATATTTTTGTTATTTCTTTATGAGAACTTACCTCTCCCCCCCCCCCGCCCCGTGTAATAAATATACAGATGCATGCCTCCAGAAACAAATATTCTAATCTTAGTTTTACGTTTTACAGTTTGGTAAATACATAGTTATTCGTATCCAATTAAAAACATAACTTACTGTACAGTGTGTATTTCAGAGAACCAAGTGCAGCCGAAAAGCAATATTATGCCGATCTGTGTACGAAACTGGATATATCACAAAAGATTCTGGGACAATCATACTGCGTTCTTGTACTGGGAATTGGTCTTGAGCACAATCACCACATGGCTTGTGGACTGTGAGTATGAGTAGTACTTAAAAAATAAATTTCAAATTCGCTGATTAATGTAAACAATTTACAGTCGAATTTGATCATTTTAAAAGATAAAAAAGTTAATTACATTCTTTGGGATTTAATAATTTTGTAATATTATATTATCGGAATAAGGGTGTTCTTATGAAATTCAACTTGCTATTTCACATTGAGTAGTGGCAAAAATTAAAGAAAAACTCTTACTATCTTCCATTCCAGGTCAAGAGTATCTAATACGTACAGAGACAGAGAAATGTATGAGGTAAGAAACATAAAATCACTAAACGGCAGTATTTAAGAATAATACTCTGTATTGTTGTATTTATGATCATGTGTACATTTCATTGCAGACAATGTACCGCTTTTGTTCATTTGTTGTTTGGATCACGTTTAGAAGAAAAGAGTACGATGTGGTTAAAGTAGAACTGAACAGGTATGTCAAGACCTCGTGATACAAATTAAAATATGCAGCAAATCTACAGAATCAGCCACCACTCAACGTTCCGAACGAAACTTTAAGTTATTCAATTATTGTACGTTTCCCAAAAGCTTTTTCTTCCCACGCAAAGACTGCTTTTGCAACTTGTAGTAATTTCAGTTTTATTTTTTCAATTTTAGAATATTAAGATCAGAGACATTCAATCCTGCAATACGAGTTAAGAACGCACCAGATGCAGGTATGTTTTTTTGTTGATCTTTGTCTAAACATTAAACTTTGGCGCAGTTACACATCTTATATTTCTGCAAGCCTGGAAAGGAATAGCTTATTACTGGATTCCAGTTTTTACTTTTTGTGCGAAAACACCAATGGCAGCTGTAGAGGTAACGACTGTGATTTTTTCGCCTTCTTTTCTTGAAGAAACAACAGAAGAAGATGGCAGTTCACTTGAAAAGAAGGAGCGAAAGGAACTCACCCCAGGGGAGTACAGGCGATTACATGGGTGTGATTTTATTATTGATCAAATGGCAAACATGCGACAATTCTGATGTAAAATTATGAAGTAGACTAAAAAGAATGATGCTGAAGAACATAATAACCGATTATTTTTTGTTGTTGCAGGAAACGACCTCCAATAAAATCTATTATAAAGTAAGTACTTTTTTACCTGAATACTTTTCTCGTTTGTGTTCCGCTAACCAGGTCACAGCGTGGCAAGAAATCGAAAAGATTAAATGCACGATTCTTAAATTTTTCATCCTGGGTGCACTGTGCTTTCGCGATAGCTTTTCGCTTCTAAGATTTTTCTGTTTTTACTTGAACCCTCACACCCAACCTGACAAAATAATTTTAATTTTCGTTTCACAGTCAAAGATCACCCGCTCTAGTGTCCATTTTACCATCACCAAAGGAGGAAGCACATTGGTTGTTCAAGAAGAGGCCACTTGGATCGGGGTAAGTGATTGTTGGTTTGCAATCGGTAAGAGGTTTCAATATCGGAACCTTTCCAACATTTAATGTAATATCTTGTTTACTAAATTTAGAGCAGAGAATAGTTCTGAAGACGAAAGTCTGGAAGAGCACATAAAGAAAATCAATTTGGATCCCAAACATTTCAGGTTAGTAAAATAGTTATAAGGGTGTGTTCACACTGACAAAAACGGAGACCGATAAAAAATGTATCGAGGTGTTTAAAAAGCACCAAGACTCCAATGCCATTCTTTTCACTGTAACCATTTTTCGATTTCGGTCTCTGCATGCTCGTGTGTGTTTTATTTGTAGAAAGACAAAGTAGAAGCTGTATATTTACAAGCTTTATTTCACACTAAATCCAGCTACATCGCAACAGTGTGAACGCGCCCCTATTGGCAAGCAACCCTGATCAGAAACTGCTTTTTTTAATGAACAGAAACAGAAGAAATTTGAAATTTTACACATTCTTCGAATCCTTCGGACAATTTCCCCATTTTACTTGCAGAATGGGTATTATCGGAGAACCAATGAATCATTACAATCCCATTACATTGGCTCCACAAGGAGCAGAGAATGAGGAGGAGGAACACGACGACGACGATAAAGGTGGAACCGCCAGGAGAGAGTAAGTAAAAAGATCGAGAAGAATATTGTTCACTTTCATCCATCCATCTCGTTCAAAATGCTGCAAAAGCGGGACCCAATATAGTTTAGTTTCCCAAGCAATGAACACCCAAAGATGAATCTGCTACTTGGCAGATAAAGAGTTAGTTCCCATTTTTAAAGCCTTGTTCACACTTAACGGCACAGACACAGATACCGATTTTCGGACCGATAAAGTTAAGCATTGTGTCAATGATGAGGGTGACTTTGACAGGCAGAATAGGTCTGGAACCCATTTAGCCCGAATTTTGTTCCGATCCATTGGCACAATGCTAAAACTTTTATTGGGCCGAATTAAAATTAATTCAGTGTCGTTACGTGTGAACAAGGCTTAAACCACAATTTAAAAATTGCTTGCAAGTATGTTCTCTGTTCCACCTGAGAATTTTTTAGTCACCGAAGTTTAGTTTTTAAGCGAACATTGAATTGAAGAATAACCCCAGCCCCCAGGGGGCTGTTCTACATTATAGAATGACATCACAATCAGTGTAGTAGTGCCACGTAGAAACTAGAAGTTTGTTTTGTTCGATTAGATTATCGTTCACTTCCATCGCACACATTACAGGTCAACCCAGCATGCTTCCATTACGCACGGAAAAACACCCCCATCGCAAGGTGAACCACTCTTTTCATGTTTCTAAAAATTAAAATCGCGTAATTTGAAAATTTGCGTGTCTGAAGTGGTTGAAGATATGCAAATGACATAAAAAATAACATTAAATCCATTTAGCTACATTGCTATATGGGTGGCTTCTTTTGCACTCCAATGGAGAAAATATAAATTTGAAACAATGCTTATAAATGCATTCTCTTTTCTTTCAGAACTCGGAATTAGTCGTCAAGCAACGGCAATTTCACAGGCCACGACAGAAGCACTATCAGATGATGACTGATGTAGAAATCTGCGCAAAAAACTAGTCTCTCGTATAATGTATTCTGTGATATTACGATTAATGAACACTACATTATTCAACATAACTTGAAATACCGAACTGGTTATCATTGTTTTTCCCAGTAGCAATGTGTTTGTCCCTTCTGTTATCAAGTTTCGCAATTCGCAATGCCATGGTCACGAGACAAGCAATCTGAATTTGGACAAGAGTTTATTTTCACATAGTTAAGATTACATGTATCTATTTCAAGTGAGAATGTTAGGTAACCGTTCACAGCAAATCATACCGTTCAATAAAACAAACGGAAAATTACGAATTACATTTTTTTCAGATTTACAAAAATCACAGTCTGTATTGCATTTTTTTTGATAACTCATCACAATATGTATTGTTGGACGTGGTTAAGAAAAGAAATTTCAACAATAAATTACCGCTAAACTGTACATAGGACTTGTCAAGTCTTTACACGTAGCCTAAAATGCAGGCTGTTGCGCTGCATGCAATTATATACACTGCAGTGAGTTAATTTTACATCCGAATTAACTATTAGTTATATAAATCACCCCAGACAAAGATTCTATGTTCCAGGTAAGGATACTCTTGCATGCTACTGAATTGGTTACTGGATACATCAAAATACATCTGAAGTAGTTACACATAGTCACATTTACTTCGAACACAGGATGTTTTGTCCAGATGTGTCTGGAGTGATGTATGTTGCTGATAGTTAGTTCGGGTACAAAAATGGACACAGAAATAGCCAGAGAATTTTTCGGTATCCACCATAATACCCCTACTAACCAGCTTGGCAAATGTGATTCTCGAACATTTCCTTCGAAGAATAAAAATATTTACATTTGCTGCATTTTGCAACTTTGATTCTGTTTCGATATTCATCAGCTCGCTCCGTCAGCATGGTTTTTATTTTGGGAGGAACCGTATCAAAAAATAGGAAATTTACTTTATGATTCAAAATACTCATTACAGAAAGCTCGTGCAATGTCTTTGCGGTGTTTCCATAAGTAACACCATCTTCGAAACCAACCCATGGTGTACTATTTACCCATAGATCACTTCTGTCTTGCCTTTTCCTTATGATTTCAAAAATTTCCTTCACTCCTTTCTTGATTTGTTCAGGGGTAATGCATCTTAACTTGGGATTTTCCGCCAAATCCAACTTATGCAGCTTTTCTAGTTTTAACAGTTCGTTTGGTATAGTCAAAAGGCAATTTCTTCTGAAGTTTAAATGTCGCAATTCCCGAAGGTACCCAATAATTCGAGGAATGTGTTCGAAAAAATTTCTGGACAAGTCAAGTTTTTCGAGTTTGCCTAGATACTGAATTGACCAGGGTAGATCGGAAAGTCCGTTGTTGGATAAATTAAGTATCACCAAGTTTTCAAATTGTCCAATTATCACAGGAATCGACAGTACCTTTGCTTTATTCTTCAACGTAAATGTTTGTACAATCGTTGGATTCTCATGCATTGACAACGCCTTGTAGAAAAGATCGTCATTTAACACATACTGTGATGTTAGATCCAGTTTCGTGTTGGAACTTTTGTATTTGATTTCAACATTTTCTACCTCCACAATGTCGTCGTTTTCTTCGACAGCGCCAGCTGTGTCTTCCTTGACATCGGTATCATCCGTATTTTCCGTGCGACGACGTAACGAAGTGCGACGATTTCTTCCAAAGAATCTTCTCAAGAGCACCACTGGTCTGAACAAACTAATTTCAACACCCATATTAGATTTGTCTGTGTAAACTATTCTGAAAAAGAACAAAATATACAAGAAATTCAGGATAAATCATACACAGTTGATCTGCAGCGGTTGAGTCGATTATAGGGCAGCAAATTGGAAAAGTGTGCATAGCAAAATAAAGAATTATCTACTGGCTTTTCAGCTAAAACTCTAGACGTGAACACATAGGAAGGACACTGCTACGATCACAGCCAAACTAAAGAAAGTTAATACTTAGCGCAACGTTTCTGCCGATATTGGCCGTCCTTTTTCTGTGCGCTACGACGTTTGGCGAGGTGCAATGGTATGTCTCCAAGATGTAAATAGTTATGTCGCAAAGTTGTTAAACAGTAGAAAAAAGTACACTAGTTGACGACGTTGTGGAAATAAGGATCACCAATGGTTACTGTAACCAGGGGGGCGCAACGATGGTTAAGCGGAAGTTGACGTGGGTGACCCTATTTTTTTTTTTGTGCAGGCGCAAGTGATTAATCCTGCCAAACATGGAAGGAGCCAGTCAAAATGACTCAAAAATGAGTGAAATCAAAGGT